>SKCR01015656.1:0-75354 GCA_019454045.1 Zanthoxylum bungeanum
GTGACTCACGCACTGTTCTGGAATTTTTTATTTTTTATGAATAATATCAAATTTACTATTCACGCTATAGTTGTTTAAGTTATTGTTCATTGTAATAGTACAATGAATAGTAATGATGATGAATGTATAATTTTTCTTGTGTTATTTCATTTTATGTAACAGTTCATGATGATTTTGAGCCTCCGAAACAGTCCCAAAATACTCTCGAATTTGCCCTCTGTATTGTCATGAATTTGCTCTAAAAACAAACAACACAGTAGCTCTGAAACACACCAAAATCGTCATTTGTAATTATGGAAAAAGGCTCACTGGTGTGAGCAATCTATCGAAATGGTGAGGATGATTTTCACTCACTCTTTAGTGATATGTCTTGCCACCAAGAATCCGAAAGAGTGGGCTCAAAGAAAATTATTGCAGAGAATTTTCTAGGGAAAATTATTTTTCTCAGACTCTAGCCTCATTTCCATATTTTCTTTTGTTCTTAACAAAAGAATGAATTTCTTTGTGTTTCCTTAGGGTTGCTATTAAAAGAAAAATTCTTTATATCACTAGGGTAATTAGTGTATGTTGGGACATATGCGCTAAAGTATAATGTAATATGAAAACATGATTTTATTTTAAGTAATAAACAATGTAATTATTAATTTATTAAAATGTTGATTTTCAAATTGCATATTATAAATTGTCATGTATTCCATTGGATGCTAAATATACTTTCAGACTTAGTGTATAAGTGTTATGTACAAGTGGATTTAAGTTTGAAATTAGTAATCCTAAATAGTCCGTAGAAAGTAAAAAAAGACGGACACTTTATTTGTGATTTATCTACAGTTGCGGTCTATTCCATATTGTATGACGACTTTGATCCGGGTTCGTGTATGGAATGGAGGCACCTTATATGATGCCATCATATAGGACCAGATCAAGACAAAAATGAATTTCTTTTAATATATCTTAAACAAAGAAATGCATATCAGTCTAATAGATGATCATAGATGGGTTGATCTGAATCCTGAGTGTACTACGAACTCATGCATGACAGACTATGTCATTTGATTTACAAAGGTGAGGTTGGTGAAGAAATTCTGACCAACAGCTACGTACTTTGGGGACATGGTTTGGTGTATGGCTTGGAACATTTTACACAGATATAGAATCCACTCCTTCTTGTGAGAAGTAGATGAGTATATTCCTTAATGGTTGATTCGGTACTTGAACGGTTAGAACACTCAAGTGTTTTTATTACAAATAGAAAGACTAATATTCTTAATAGTTATGAATAAATCATTCATTATAGAATCAATGATAGTTATGGCACAAAATAATTAAAGGGGTATAACAGATATTATGACCCGACTATAATTATGAGATATTTATAAAGGGTCAATCTGTATGCATTGATTATATCGGTGGACGCCGATGAGTTTCGGTATAAAATATTTATGTAGTAACGAGAGTGCGGCTTAAGGTTCTTAGTAGAATAACCTAAAATTAATAATTCGGAATATTTGATTAAAGAGTTTTAATTAATATTTAGGGATTATTGGAGCTCGAAGCTGCAGGTCCATTTAGTCCACATGAAAATATCCAAGGGTTTAGGGATATATTGGTAATTTTAATTGCAATTATGTTAACCTAAACCTTAGCATATAAAAACAAAAGTTATTTTGCTTTGTACAAAAATAAATCTCATTTTTGAAACATACCTAGCCACCTTGTTCATCTTCTTTTCTCTCAAGTGTTGAAAGAAAAATAAAAAGAAGAAAAATTATGTGATAATATTTTTTCTTCTCTCAGAAGTTTAGAGATTAAAGATTGTGAGTGCGCCCACACTTCAATTTGTTGGTAACGAGAATAGTGACACGCTCGAAAAATGGTATTTTACTCCCAAGTATAAGAGTGTCGAAGTAATAAGATAACCCGGTGAGTCCGGGGTCGATCCACAAAGAAGAGATTTAGCAAAATAGAATAATGAACAATACGGAAATGAAAAGTTTGATTTGTTGAAGTAGTTGGAGGATTTTAGGTTGGAATACAATAATAGAAGGAAATACTGGAGTTAGGGGATCCACTTTTAGTCTTTTAAACATTTAGAAATCTCGCTTTATCATAATTTATAAATTTCCATTTTTACCCACTTAATCTATTACAGGAATTAATTATGCCAATAAAAAGAACCAGCCATAAAAGCGGTAGTCATTTCTATCAATAATTAGTCCTACCAAGGTACTAAGCATGCCAAAAACATAAAACCAGCCATAAAGGCGGTGATACAGTTTGTCTATAACAAGTCCTACCAAGGTACTTAATTATGCCAAAATCGTATAAAACCAGCCATAAAGGCGGTAGACAGATGAAACCAGCCATAAAGGCGGTAGAAAGATAAAACCAGCCATAAAGGCGGTAGAAAGATAAAACCAGCCATAAAGGCGGTAGAAATATAAAACCAGCCATAAAGGTGGTAGACATATAAAACCAGCCATAAAGGCGGTAGAAAGATAAAACCAGCCATAAAAGCGGTAGAAAGATAAAACCAGCCATAAAGGCGGTAGAAAGATTGTCAATAATTAATCTAGAATTAAATTAAGTTTTAATCATTAGATTTCAATTTATTTATTATAATATAAGCGAGTTTAATATATGTTTCCATCATAAAAACTTCACCCTTACCCCAGCAGAAAAGAAATTAGCTACTCATTTTGTAATAAAACATACTCGTACTTTTATTATTAAAAGAAAAAGACATTACAAAAAGCTTTAAGTGAATAAACAAACAAGACTCTCTCTAAGATTTACAGAGGAATCAGGAAAGAAAGTATGAAAATTTCTAATGCCGGACGCACCCAGACCAGCGAATGCATGTTGTGGACACGTGTTAGAGAATGGTGAAGCCATGTTGGGGACACGTGTCAGAGAATGGTGAAGCCCTATTGGGGACACATGTCAAAGAATGGCGAAGCCACGTTTAGGACACGTGTCCTGACGCAAAGGTTCCACGTGTCAGGACGTGCTTGCAGAATTTACGATGTGCTGGCAGAATTTACTTCGTGCTTGCAGAATTTACGACGTGCTTGCAGAATTTCCGTTTTTTAATTAATTTTTTTTTCACGTTTGATTTGTACCGTCGAGCTTTTGAGCAGTATTTTTCCTGACAAAAACATAAAATAACACAGTAAAAGCACTCAAAGCATAACTTTAAAATATTATTTCACAAATGTGTCAATTTAAGGGGATTAGTGAAACTATAAGTGTAAAATGATTAACTTATCGTCTAATAAATATGCATTTTTTAGTATTCATCACACCCCCAACCAGCTTATTACTAGTCCCTAGTAATTCAAGCAGAATGTAACAGAAATTTTTTTTATCTAAGTCAACAATTGTTTTCTTTCTTTCCGAATGATCAAATAAGTGACTTCTCCTATACCTTTTTGCCATTCTTCCATATACTCATAAAACAAGGTATTAATCAATATATTGTGCCCACAATATCACATGTATTTGTTAAAAGAGAGTAATATTTTTATCTTAAAATTAAATTAGAGTTTACACATTTTTTTGCCAGTGAAAGTTTATTTTAAACATATCTTCAATCCATGTATCGAACTTTGGGCCAGTGACTCCCAAACCAGTTGGTTTTAGGGCATTAGGTGTTAAGACACCCCGTCGGGCTTAATTGCTCGGATCTCAGATAAACAATGTCTAAAACATATCTTCAATCCATGTATCGAACTTTGGGCCAGTGACTCCCAAACCAGTTGGTTTTAGTAGGGCACTAGGTGTTAAGACACCCCTACGGGCTTAATTGCTCGGATCTCAGATAAACAGTGTCTGATTTCCTTAATTTTTCTTTTTAACCATTGTAACGAGCTTTGGGCCAATAATTCCCAGACCAGTTGGCCTTAGGGTACTAAGTGTTAAAACACTCATTCGGACTTAATTGCTCGGGTTAGAAAGGCTAAGAAATGAACTTTATTCAAACTTCTCTTCTTTTTTTTTTTGCATAAAATAATAAAAAAAAAATTCACTACTTTTAGGTGTTATCTCCAACAATTAGAGAACTGAATATTACAAAATTTTCACTTACCACCCATGGTCATATGTTACCATATTGTTGATAAGATCTGCCAGACGAGCATATAAAGATCAAATTTAATCAATGTTATGGAGAATTCACAAATTTAAATGATTCAAAAAGAAAGGAACGATAAATAACTTGTTACGAATTATATTGAGATGCGTCTCATGAGTGAAAACTCCTTACACAACCACATCATAAACAACAATTACACTTGGTTTAGAAAATAAATTTGTTGTTAGTTTGTGTGTATATATATGGATATATTTTTACACACAAAATAACAACAAAGTAAAAACTAATCATCAATGAAACAGACATAAACATGAAAATTATTTATTTCGTAAACTATCATCTCCCCCCAACTAAAATGAGACATTGTCCCCAATATTAAAGAAAGAAAGAAAGAGTTTAGAAGATATCACCTGGTTATTGTGAAATTGACAGTCATAACAAAAGATTACAGATTAAGGTCCAGGTTTACTTTGCGCTTTTTGCCACGATCATTACCAGACTAGTTCAACTTGGAAAGAATATGGTCGATTTTTGGTTCATAAGCTAAGAGTTGGTCAATTAAATCATCAGCTGTTCGTGCAGTTAGGAAGATATCTCTTACCGGTTTTGAAATAAACCTATTCCTTTTAGCATCTTCAAGAAATACAAAAAGAAAATCGAAAAATCCATTAACATTAAACATCCCAATAGGTTTTTGGTGAATATTCAAGTTTGCCCATGACGCAACAGTGAATATTCCTTCCAACGTTCCGAGCCCACCTGGTAAAGCAATGAAAGCATCAACATGATTGATCATTTCAGTGAGTCTTTCAGATATACCTGGGACAATACATTCTTCTCCATTTGATTTTCCGATGATATGACTTTCTGTTAAAGGTTTTGGGATGATCCCCAAAACTTGACTTTCACCTTCTTGTACAGCTTTTGAAATACACCCCATCAATCCAAGATTGCCACCGCCATATACTAAGTGCATATTTCTGTTTGCCATAACTCTACCCAATTCTCTTACACCATCAACAAATTCTGGTTTAGTTCCAAAGCTAGTTCCACAAAATACACAGATATTATTGAATCGTCGTTTTGAAGTTGTCTCCATTTGTGCTACCTCTCTTAGCTAGATGTTTTGAGGAAAGGGAGATGACGAGCTGAATTTATAGATCCTGAAAAGGGTGAGTGAGAAATCCACTAATATCTGCAAAATGACAACTATCAGAAAAATAGATCGTGAACAAAAAAGTTAGATACTGTCGGCAAAAAGTAAAGGAAAATAGTAATTTAAAGTAAAGAAAATCAATGCAATAATATGTACTGTTAGTTGTGATTGTGGCTCACGTCTTCCTCTGGTTTTACATCAGTAACGGCTTGAACGCTCTCTATGGGTCGGGGATAGGCTTCTCATCCAATTTTCTTATAAATTGGCAAACATGGTCTTTTAAAGTCAGATTCCCGAGACTATATGGTTGTCTTTCCTTATGAAATTGTGTGTGTAATCTGAGAATTTCACGATGAACATATCCACTAGGATGCGTCTCAAGAGTAAATGATATATCATCAAACGACTCCTTACTCAGTCTATCCCTAATGAATTGTATTTTATCCTCACGATTATCGGACACCATTCCTAAAGAACGACAATGAGTGTTGCACGTACAGCGTGCATACTTATAACAAACACCCATTTATTTAGCTCTTCGTTTTTTAGAATAGGTGCTTTTCCCTCAACTAGGCATGTAAGGAATGAAAGGGTCGGGTGACTCACCTGCCAAACGAACCCTTGATTCGATTACCCAACGAATATCACTAGGAATACCATGAATCATAAGAATTCTCATTCTTTCTGTGCGGGCTTTGTAAATTTTAATTAGAGCATTTCAGGGAAGTGCAGGAAAATATTTATGGAGGGTTGCGAGAGTTTCTTCCATGCCTTGGTTTGTAGGGTATCAGTATTTTTAGGAAACTGAAATAACCGACTTGAGTCACGGAGTACCGTTATCCGCTGCTTTACCGGGGTGTGAGATAAAATAAAAGAACAAGAACACTGCAAAACTAAGAAAAATGGAAATTACAAAAATATTAAACAGAACATGAAAGAAACTACATCAATCAAGGTATATTGGGTCTGACAGGAAAAAAATTTCTTGAAATTTTGAGTACTCAAAAAAGGGTTTCAGACGCTGTCCATTAATCTTAAATACATCACCGTCCCTAAGATTCTCAATGTTAATAGCCCTGTATGGGTAAACATGTTTCACAATAAATGGGCCACTCCATTTGGATTTCTTTAATTCCAGGATAAATAAAGACGAGAATTATAAAGCAAAACCTTTTGACCTAACCTCAAATATTTTCATGAAATTCGACTATCATGAAAGGCTTTAGTTTTAGCTTTAAGAATTTTCGTATTCTCATATGAATCATTCCTTAATTCTTCAAGTTCATTTAGTTGCAATTTACGTTCATGACCAACATTTTCAAGGTTTGAATTAAATGCTTTAATAGCCCAAAATGCTTTATGCTCAAGTTCTACAGGCAAATGACAAGATTTTCCATAAACTAGACGATAGGGAGACATACCCAAGGATGTTTTGAAAGCTGTTCGATATGCCAAGAGTGCATCAGTTAGTCGAAGAGACCAATCTTTGCGATTTGGGTTAACCATTTTTTCTAGAATTTGTTTAATTTCCCTATTTGCTAATTATACTTGTCTGTTTGTCTGAGGGTGATAAGAGTCGGAAACTTTGTGTGTGACTCCATACTTTTCATTAAGGATTCAAAGGGTCTATTACAAAAGTGTTTACCTCCATCAATTATGATGGCCCGAGGAATTCCAAATCCACTCAACAAGTTTTCTTTTAAAAATTTGATCACAGTTGTGTGATTATTGTTCCGACAAGGAATTACCTCGACCCATTTTGAAACATAGTTGACTGCAACTAAAATATATAAAAATCCAAAGGATGGTGGAAATGAGCAATGAAATCTATCCCCCAACAATCAAAGATTTCGATGACAATGATGAGATTTAAAGGCATCATGTTTCTTTTTGAAATCGATCCCAACTTTTGACAATTTTCGCAATTTTTGCAGAAAGTGTATATATCTTTGAAAATGGTGGTCCAATAAAATCCACACTGCAAGATTTTTGCAGCGGTTTTCTTAGATGAGAAATGACCTCCACATGTTTCTGAATGACAGAACTGAATAACACCACTTATCTCACTGTCATGTATGCATCGTTTGAAACTCTGATCATGGCAGCATTTAAATAGATAAGGATCATCCCAGTAGAATCTTTTGACCTCGGTAAAAAATTTCCTCTTATCTTGTTGGCTCCAGTCTGGGGGTATCTTTCTTGTTGCAAGGAAATTGCCAATATTAGCATACCAAGACATTACTTTTACTGAAAATAAAAATTCATCGGGGAAAGAATCATTGATAGGAGTGGTATCGATTAGTGACTCATTTGTGAGTCTCGATAAGTGATCTGCAACCACGTTCTCTGCCCCTTTTTTGTCTTTGATTTGAGATTTATTCTTGAAGAAACAAAATCCACCGTATTAATCTTGGCTTGACATCCTGTTTAGACATCAAATATCTAACAGTAACATGATCAGAGTAAACAACAGTTGAAGAACCGATTAAATATAATCGAAATTTATCCAATGCAAATATTACAGCAAGTAGTTCTTTTTCTGTGGTAGTGTAATTCATTTGTGCAATGTTTAATGTTCTACTAGCGTAATATATCATATGCACCTTACCTTCATTTCTCTGCCCTAGAGCTGCACCAACTGCATAATCACTAGCATCACACATTAGCTCAAAGGGCAATGACAAATCAGAGGATTGTATAATATGAGCAGAAGTCAAAAGACTGATAATTTTTTTGAATGATTTTTGACATTCTTCTGTCCATTCAAATGTTGCATCTTTGAATAGGAGGTTACATAAGTGTCTGGATATGGTACTAAAGTCTTTAATGAACCTCCTATAAAATCATGCATGTCCTAAAAAAGAACGAATGTCCCTGACTGTTTTTGGTGATGGTAATTTAGAAATGACCTATATTTTTGCTTTGTCAACCTCAATACCTTTAGATGACACAACGTGTCCTAAAACAATTCCTGAATCAGTCATGAAATGACATTTTTCCCAATTTAACACAAGTCATTTTTCTTCACATCTTTTCAAAATATTTTCCAGATTAGTCAATCAATTATCAAATGAATTTCCAAAGACAGTTATATCATCCATAAAGACCTCTAAACAGTGTTCAATCATGTCACTAAATATGCTCCACATGCATCGTTGGAATGTTGCAGGTGCATTACAAAGTCCAAAGGGCATTTTCCTAAATGCAAATGTTCCAAAGGGGCATGTGAATGTGGTCTTTTCCTGGTCTTATAAATCAATGAGAATCTGATAATAACCCGAGTAACCATCAAGAAAATAATAATAAGGGTGTCCAACTACTCTTTCTAAAATTTGGTCAAGAAATGGCAAAGGGAAATGATCTTTTCTAGTTGTGTCATTCAATTTTCTATAATCAATGCACATACGCCAACTAGATGAAATGCGAGTTTGGATTAATTCCCCTTTATCATTTTTTACAACAGTGATTCCATACTTTTTAGGTACAACCTGTGTAGGACTTACCCACTTACTATCAGAAATAGGATAGATAATGCATGCATCAAGAAGTTTAAAGACCTCAGTTTTTACTACTTCTTTCATGTGAGGGTTTAATATTCTTTGGGATTGACGATATGTCCTAGCATTATCTTCTAGATGTATTCGGTGTGTGCAAATTAATGGATTAATACCTTTTATGTCTTTTAAAGTCCATCCAATTGTCAGTTTATGTTCTTTCAACACATTTAAAAGTTTACCTTCTTGATCGCTTGTGAGAGAAGAAGAAATTACCATAGGGTAAGTTTGATTATCTTCTAGAAATGCATATTTCAGTCCTTCTGGCAAAGATTTTAACTCCAAATTTGGGTGCTTCTTCATATTTTTCTTCTTCCAATGTTCCCAGTTCTTCCAAATTTTTAATCTTTCCATCGTCTTCCAATACCTGAATATAGTCAAGTAGAAAACCATTAGTAATATCCGAATCTATTTGCACACTTGACTCAACATAATTAGCAGTAAAAAATTCCATGGGATCAGATAAACTCCTCTGAATATGCTCATCCACAATAGGTTCAATTGATTATGCGCTTTCGTTTTCATCATCTTTATCATATGGCTGTTTTCAAATGTTAAAAATATTTAACTCTAATGTCATGTTGCCAAAAGAAAGATTCATGATTCCATTCCTGCAATTTATTAAGCGTTAGCTGTCGCTAAAAATGGCCGACCAAGTATTACATGGATTGGCTTAAAACTGCCTGCCACAGGTTGTGTTTCTAAAACAATAAAATCCACAAGATATACGAATATATCGATTTGCAATAACACATCTTCCACAATTCCTTTTAGTACCTTAACTGATCTATCGGTAAGTAAAAAGGTAGTTGAGGTTGGTTTCATCTCACCGATATTAAGTTGTTGGTAAACCGAAAATGGCAATAAATTTACACTAGCTCCAAGATCAAGCAAAGCATGTTCAATGTTTTGATTTCTAATAATACAAGAAATAGTTGGACAACCAGGGTCTTTGTATTTTAATGCATTATTGGTTGAGAGAATGGAACTTACCTGTTCAGTTAGAAAATCTTTCTTTCTTACCTGATGTTTTCTTTTAACGGTGCACAGATCTTTCAGAAATTTGGCATATGATGGTATCTGTTGAATGACATCTAACAAAGGGATATTGACCTTTACCTATTTGAATATTTCATAAATCTATGGGGAATGGTTCAATTTCTTTGTTTTTAATGCATGAGGAAATGAAGGTGCATGAGAAAAACTGTTATTATCAACGGCAGGTAATGGCTCATCAACCCCTTCCTTACCCTCTGATTCTGATTTTTCCTCAGTTTCACGAGGTTCAAGGATAGGTCTGTGGATGGTCTTACCACTACGAAGAGTAATAATAGATTTGACTTGGTCTAAGTGTTGACTTTCAGAACTACCCTCGTGAGGGTTTTGATGACTCTTAGGATTTAACTGAGGTTGTGCATGAAACTTACCTTTTTCTTTAATGGCTAAAGCAGATATGATTTTATCAAAAGTTTCCTTCAAATCAATCATCATTTGTGCATTTTGGTTATTGATGATTTCTTGTTTTTCCATGAATGCACTCAAATTATCTTCAATGGTTTTCTTAGGTGGTGGGACATATGGTGCATAATTCTGGGAATTTCAAAAATTCTGGTGAAACTGGGGAGGTTGGTGTGAAGGTTGTGCTTGGTTATCATTCCTCCAATTGAAGTTTGGATGGTTTCTCCAACTAGGATTATAGGTATGTGAGTATAGGTTTGGATTTGGTCTATTGAATGTGTTTATGGAACTGACCTGGTCATGAAGACAATCTTTCAGGGCTGGTAAGGAAGGACAAACTTCTGTGACATGTTCATTTGAACTACCAATTTGACATATGATTTCCTGAACTGACTTGACATGATCATTCTTCCCTGTTTTAAAGCCTCAATTTTTTTAGACAAAAATACATACTTAGCAGCAAGGTCATGGTCTTCCCTAAGGTTAAACATACCTCTACCAAATGACCGTGGTTTAACAGATGACTCATATGTAC
This sequence comes from Zanthoxylum bungeanum, assembly GCA_019454045.1. Lineage (NCBI taxonomy): Eukaryota > Viridiplantae > Streptophyta > Magnoliopsida > Sapindales > Rutaceae > Zanthoxylum > Zanthoxylum bungeanum. The sequence goes on from SKCR01015656.1 coordinate 10,797, forward strand.
CAATTGTATCCCATTGTTGTGTATTCTCTGTTATATACTTTAGGTAATCTAGTGCATCTTCGGGATATTTGTCCCTAAACTCACCATTACACATCATCTCCACTTCTTGTCTACCTTGGGGTGTTAACCCTCGTAGAATTGGGCAACTAAACTCCATGTTTCAAACCCGTGATGTGGACAAATATTTAACATCTCTTTATACCTCTCCCAACATTGGTAAAGTGTTTCCCCCGACTCTTGTGTGAATATTGTGATTATTCTCTTAATGGAATTTGTCCTATGAGGGGGAAATAACTTTTTAAGAAACTGCTCTTGTAAATCATCCTATGTTCTAATAGATCATGACGTAAGGTTTTGTAGCCAAATTTTAGCTTTATCCTTTAAGAAAATGGAAAAAACTTTAACTGAATTATATTCATGCTATAATTTTGGTCTGTGCAAGTGTTACATAATTCTTCGAACTCTCTTAGGTGCTGATAAGGGTTTTCTGATTCTAGACCATGGAATGTGGGTAAAAGATTGATGACACTTGATTTAAAATTGAAGCATGCTGCTTCTGGCGGAAAAATAATGCAAAATGGTGATCCTGACCTAGTGGGATTCATGAATTGTCTGAGTGTCCTAGGGTTATTAGGATCTCTATGCTAAGATTCATTTTCTTCCTGATTAACTGGGTTTTCAACTTGGGCAGGTGGATTCTCAATTTGGTTTTCAGCCATTCTGACTAACAATGAAGGTGATGAGGATTTTCTTTTTGATCTGCCACTAGATGTTCGAGACCAGTGTTTCATGCAACTTAAAAAAAACTATATGTAAAAATATGAAATTGCAAATACAAAACTTAAAAATGATTAAACTAAAAAATGAAAAGAACAAATAAATAAAATACAGATGTAGTGATTTAGATCTAAAAACGTCCTCTAACCTTCGTCAATTCCGATCTCAATTGAATTTCTCGTTCATTTTTCTCAATGTCTTGAATTATGTTTTCATGAAGCTTTATGAGAGCATCTTTACGTGGGGATGGTTCAAAAAATTCTTTTATGAACATCAAACACCTTTTAAGTTGATTTTTCTGTTTCTTATAACCAAGAAAAATTAAGAACAAGGTCTCTCTATATGTGGGATTTCTGGGTTCAGGGTTCATCAAGGGTTAATCAGGACAGTTGAGTCTACAGAAAAACAAGAAAAAATAAGATGCAGAAATTAAATAAAAACAAGATAAAAGAAAAACAAGGAAATGAAATAATTACAATGACTATTCTATCTACTAAATAATACTTCCCCGCCAACGGCGCCAAAAACTTGACACGCTCGAAAAGTGGTATTTTACTCCCAAATATAAGAGTGTCGAAGTAATAAAATAACCCGGTGAGTCCAGGGTCGATCCACAGAGAAGAGATTTAGCAAAATAATAATGAACAATGCAGAAATGAAAAGTTTGCTTTGTTGAAGTAGTTGGAGGATTTTAGGTTGGAATACAATAATAGAATGAAATACTGGAGTTAGGGATCCACTTTTAGTCTTTTAAACATTTAGAAATCTGATTTATCATAATTTATAAATTTCCATTTTACCCACTTAATCTATTACAGGAAATAATTATGCCATTAAAAAGAACCAGCCATAAAAGCGGTAGTCATTTCTGTCAATAATTAGTCCTACCAATGTACTAAGCATGCCAAAAACATAAAACCAGCCATAAAGGCGGTGATACCGTTTGTCTATAACAAGTCCTACCAAGGTACTTAATTATGCCAAAATCATATAAAATCAGCCATAAAGGCGGTAGACAGATAAAACTAGCCATAAAGGCGGTAGACAGATAAAACTAGCCATAAAGGCGGTAGAAAGATAAAACCAAGCATAAATGCGGTAGACGGATAAAATCAGCAATAAAGGCGGTAGAAAGATAAAACCAGCCATAAAGGTGGTAGAAAGATACAACCAGCCATAAAGGCGGTAGAAAGATTGTCAATAATTAATCTAGAATTAAATTAAGTTTTAATCATTAGATTTTAATTTATTTATTATAATATAAGCGAGTTTAATCTCTGTTTCCATCATAAAAGCTTTACCCTTACCTCAGCAGAAAAGAAATTAGCTACTCATTTTGTAATAAAACATACTCGTACTTTTATTATTGAAAGAAAAAAACATTACAAAAAGCTTTAAGTGAATAAACAAACAAGACTCTCTCCAAGATTTACAGAGGAATCAGGAAAGAAAGTATGAAAATTTATCATGTCGGACGCTCCTATTTATAGGCAACTTGGCCACCCAGACCAGCGAATGCATTTTGTGGACATGTGTCAGAGAATGGTGAAGCCACGTTGGGGACACATGTCAGAGAATGGTGAAGCCACATTGGGGACACGTGTCAGAGAATGGCGAAACCACGTTGTAGGACACGTATCGCCACACAAAGGTTCCACGTGTCACAACGTGCTTGCAGAATTTATGATGTGCTTGCAGAATTTACGACGTGCTTGCAGAATTTACGACATGCTTGCAGAATTTACGATGTGCTTGTAGAATTTCCGTTTTTTATTAATTTTTTTTCACGTCTGATTTGTCCCGTCGAGCTTCCGAGCAGTATTTTTCCTGACAAAAACATAAAATAACACAGTAAAAGCACTCAAAGTATAACTTTAAAATATTATTTCACAAATGTGTCAATTTAAGGGGATTAGTGAAACTATAAGTGTAAAATGATTAACTTATCGTCTAATAAATATGCCCTTTTTAGTATTCATCAAATAGCATGAAAGGCTGAGTGGTATTGACGAAACCATCTTCTCATTCTTCTTCAAGGCTGATTCGAGATTGTCTTTTGGCTATTCGGAGGTTAAAAAACACTCATAACTTTTACATAAGATTTAGCAAAGTGAGCAGAATTTGTGGTACTGTAACAGTGAATAAAAACCACGAGTACTGTAGAAGTGAACAGTAACCGCGCTCACTATAGCATGAATTTAGCAGTGAATAGTGACCTCAAATAATGTTTTTATTGTTAATGTTCATAATTTTCTTTTAAAAAAAAATAAACAAGTAAATACGATCTGATCGAGATTCTACTTAAGAGAGGAAATGACAGAAAGAAATTTTCAAGGTCGATCCCCGTGCCTAGCGTCGCTTTCATTGTGCGGGAAATCAATTTCCTACAATGGCTTAACCTTAATTAATGAAAAGCCCGAATTATCCTCCCTTTTAATGTCTAAATTTTCGGCCAAGTATGGTGTTCTATTTTAACTCAAATTTCGTTAATTCCATTTTAAATAGGATATCATATATACTATTACATATAAGAATTAATCTAAATATATAATCAATATTTTTTATTTTAAATTAATTTTAAATTAATTTTTTCAAATTCAAATAATTTGAATACTTAAATGATTATCTTATAATCATCAGTTATAGAAAATTATATATTAAACAATTTAATATATAGTATTACAGTGTGTAATTATTTATCAAATTGATGATTATTAAATAATCTTTATTATTTAATTTCTTCTGCAAAACAATTTAATAATTGGACTATTAAATTATTATATGGATTCCTCTAATATCACAAGCCAGTACGGGGAACAAATGGACCTGCAACTCCGAGCTTCAATAATCTCAAGATATTGATTAAATTTTTTTAATCATATATTTCAAATTATTAATTTCAGATTATTCCATTAAAAAACTGAAACTGCACTCTCGTCACTGTAAATATTAAATTTAAACTGAGTTATGTTGACGTCTATCAATATAATAATTATAAATGAATGATGTAATTCCGGTGACCCACTTCATGAGTAACATAATATGTAATATAAAATCATGCATGAGTGCGATTATACTCGCGAAATCATTTTTCAAAAACTCGGAGAATTATTTACAGATTCGGTATCTGATTATATTTCTATCGCATTCCGGATAACTTTCAATATTTTGGCCATAACTTGGGTTAACAATGTCCGTTTTTGGTGATCTTTATATCTTCGAAAAATTTAGACAAAGATCTAAAACTTTCAGGATTCTTCTAGAAAATGACATGTGTGCAATAATTTATTAATATTTTAATACACATAATACCTTTCATTTGTTATAAATAAGGGTACTATTCACTCATTCTCTTTCCTGAACCTTCGAATCTTCTCCTCTATAGCAAGATAAGTAATTTTTGTATCTTCTCATTTGTTCATGTCCACAACAAGAGACTTCAAGTTTTCTCAAGCTAGGCCTCAACCAAGTAAGTTGATTCTTCATATTTTTTCTTCAATTTCGAAAAATAATGCATGCTTATTCTTCATCACCATTTTCGAATTCATGAATAAGTAGGGCTTAATTAGCTCATTTGGCATGATGTCACTCAACATGATGGTGATTGATGCTCTTGTATGGATATAATATGGATTGCCCTTTGATTTGTTAACTTTACTAACTTTAGATGAGTTGGCGGGAGAGAGCTGAACCCTGACTGTGAAGGAAATGAAAACTTGTGATTTTAGGCCAATTTGGGTGATTAGTTGTGATATGTGAATGCTAGGGTAAATTATGTAGGTTGTATTTTCTTGAAGCTTCCAAGAAAGGAAATGGTCTATTGGGCGAACCAAAAAGGTGAGAGGAATGTGTGTAAATTGTGTTTTCGGTAGTGATGAAAACTTAAATTAGAAGTGATAATATTGAGCTAATGATTTGTTTTGGTGAGTATGTTGTGGTCGTGTGTGTGTGTATGGATAGATTGATGCGTGTGGTTGTGTTGTGAAAAAAAGGGACACATAGCATGGGGTGGTCGAATTGCATGCATTAGGGAGAGTTGGTCGAATGCTATGTATCCAATTTGATGTTTGATTTGGTAATAAGGGTGGTCTTGTTGTATAAGAGATTGTGAGTGTTTTATGAGTTTCCATTTGTTAGTGAAGCTATGTATTGTTGTAAGTATGACCGATTGTGTGGATGTAGGAGGAAGTTTGTGTTAAAGATGATAATATTGAGCATGTTAGGCATAAGAAGAGCAATGTGTGGATGTTAAAATGTTAATGATGACAATAAGATATGGAGTGTTAGTGTATTCATGGTGGGAATGTAAGTAAGGTTAAATGAATAGTTGATGTTGGAAGTATTAGTGATCCATGTTTATAAGCTTCACGATGTTCGGATTCACTGATAAGTTTAGTCACGTTAAGGCACTTATTGGACGCTTTAGGAAATATATTACGATTAGTTTTAGGCCGATAGAATAGCTCGCTTTAGATTGAATAAGCTTAAAAGTTTCATATTCTTGATACCATGTATTTATATAACATTCATGCATTAGATTGGGATCAAAACATCCTTAGTTACTAATCATTCATGAAAAAATCATGCCTTGTAGATATCACGCAGGATATTCCGCTCAGCACCACAAGGTTCCTCCAACCGTAGGAATCATTTTCTAGCAATGTAAATGAATGCTACTATCTTTCTATATGTTTTAGTTAAATTATGCTTTTTTGTTTTAAGTTTCAGTTTTTAATATTGAGGAGTTTTATATCCTAATTAGTTTTATTTAGGACCTTAGTTTTAAAAGTATAAATTTACATAAAAATTTCTCTTCGGTTGCCAAGTTTTCATTATATATATTTCTAGCTATGGATTTCTTTCATTCATGATATTTCCAAGTTAACATGATTTAAATATGTTTTAAGTTAATATGTCTTATTTCATTATGTGAACATGTTTAACAAGTTCATGTTATTAAATATTTTTACAAGTACTATAAGTATTTTCAAACTACCAGTATCGAGTCGTCCCCTAATGTTTAGCGTCCCAGGTTCGCTCACGTTGCCTCATGAGGCACTGATCACCCTCGTATGCTCACGCATGTTCATGTTCACGTTCCCATACCTACACGGTGTCGGATTCCGCTAGGTAAGTTTCACGCCCCCAGGTCACGACACTGGTGAGACTTTTCAGGACATCAGGTTTTCTTTATGTATTTCTATAGTACATGTATTTCAGTTTATCATGTTTTTCAAGTATAAAGAATATTTTTCCTTACCTTTCGATTTCCACGCAGATTAAAATATTTTAAAATATTGTCATTAAAGCATTCACTCACTAGGTCGCTCTACTGACTTACCCCCACAGTTTCATTGTGTTTGCAGGTTCAGTTGTAGCTAATGATGCCTTAGGTCCCAGCTCTCAGTTACGCAGGATCAGAGAAGATGGAAACCAGTTGTAGTCATAGATGTCGTGTCCATCATGGGTCCATACATTTGATGTCATATATTAAGCCATGAGGCCGAACATGTGCTAGATGATTTTATTTAGTTTATATAAATTAGAATTATTTAATATATTTATACATATGTTTATATATTTCGAATGTGAAAATGTAGCATTGATATGATAATTAGACAGGGATTGTTTGAGATCAAAAAAATAAAGAATTTTGCATCACCGTTTCATTCATGAGATTTGGGTTAGGTTGTATAATTCATTCCAGGTCCAACACATCCAGGTCTTAGGCTTAGGGGATGGTTATGTCATCTCATGCCGGTCACGTCCCAGATATACTGGGATGTGATAAGAAATATCTTATAATTAGAGCAGGTCATAGTGTTCATTATACATCTCTAACTATTTCTTGTGCCTTAAGTTCCATTAATTCTCTAATGAATGATTTTATTCATAACTATTATGCATTTTATTTTTCTATTCGTAATAGAAAGATTTGAGTGTTTTAACTATTTATGTACTGAATAAACCCTTAAGGAAGATACTTATCTACTTCTTGCGAGAATGAGTGGATTCCATATTTACACACCAAACCATGTCCTCAAAGTACAAAGTTATTGATCGAGATTTCTACACCGGTCTCATCTATATAAATCAAAGGACACCTAGTAAACTTATATGAATTTCTTTATTTAACGGATATTAAAAGAACTTCAATTTAATCTAGGTCATGTCCTATGTGATCCTATCATACAAGTCACCTACATTCCTATGTCACCATAAGAATGATCATTGATCAAGGTCGTCATATATTTATGGAATGGACCGCAACTATACATAAACTATAAACAAAGTACCAATCTTTGTTCGCTCTCTATGGATTATTTTATATTATTAATTCCAGACTTAAATCCTCTTATGTATGACATTCATTCACTAAATCTGAAGTATATCAATAATCATGGGTATGTAGGATAATTTATAATATGCGAAAAATAATTTGATAAATGAGTAAAAACGTCATTTATTTTTTTGATAATAATATTATTTCGTAATATCCAGAAATTTTGGAATATTTCTGGAAGGTTCTTGGATCGAAGTTAAAGTATCAGAAAGAAATAATAATAGAGAATAAGAGTTTAAGTATTGAACAACTTTCATGTTGTATACTTTTCCAATTTACACCAGAAAGAGCTCAAAATGTGAATTCCCGAAGGAGTACAATATCATTGACCTATCTGTAATTTCATAAGGGCTGTTTTGTAAATTTTAGAAATAAATACCTTGAAGTTTTCAAAAATTACGAAATAGCCAAACCTATTAAATCCTTTTCCTCGACACCCTCACGACGCGCGAGAGAAGAAGATGGCCATCGGCCAATCATCTGGCCATGTCGGCTAGCGCGACACTGTTGGGATGTATGCCCTATATGTTTTTGAAATAAAATGATGCATTATTTATTTATCAAAATATTTGTTTAATTTTCGCATATTATAAATTATCTTGATTACCCTAGATTACTTACGTGCCTTTAGACTTAGTATATGAGTGTCATACACAAGAAGATTTATATCTGAAGTTAATAATCTTAAACAGTCCATAGAGATCAAACAAAACTGGTATTTTGTTTGGGGTTTATCTATAGCCGCGGTCCATTTTATATTTGTATGACGACCTTGATCTGGGATCGTCCATGTAGAGACATGAGAATGGAGGCACATTGTATGATGTGATCATATAGGACTGGACCAGATGGAAATGACATTCTTATAACATCTGTTAAACAAAGAAAGTCATTTCAATATACTATATGGTAATATATGGATTGATCTTAATCCTGAGTGTACTATGAACTCCTGCATAGCAGGCTATGTCCTTTAATTTACAAAGGTGGGGTTGGTGTAGTAGTCCCGACCAATAGCTACGTACATTGGGGGCATGGTCTGTTGTGTAGCTGGGAACATTTTATATAGATATGGAGTTCACTCCTTCTTGCGAGAAGTAGATGAGTATCTTTCTTAAGAGTTGATTCGGTACTTGAACGGTTAGAGCGCTCAAGTCTTTCTATTACGAATAGAAAGATTAAAATTCATAATGGTTATGAATAAATCATTCATTAGAGAATCAATGGTACTTAAGGTAAAAATAATTAGAGGGGTATAACAGACATTATGACCCAGATCTAACTACGAGATACTCGTGAAGGGTTAATCTATATGCAGTGGCTATATTGATGGACACCGACTTGGTTCGGCTTAATATATCATCTGCGGCAACGAGAGTGCAACTTTGGGTTTTTAGTGGAATAACCCAGAGTTAATAATACAGAATATTTAATTAAGAGCTTAATTAATATTTCGAGATTTTATTGGAGCTCGGAACCGTAGGTCCATTTGGTCCCCGTGCTAGCTCGATTTACTATAGCGGATTTAGTATAATTGGATAGTCCAATTATATACTCACAAATGCATAAATATTATTAATATGATTAATAATATTATTTTGTCAAACTTGAAACTTTATGTTAAAAGTTAATATTTGGTCTTTATTAAATATATGATATTTAAACACATGTTATTTAATTATATTAGATGTAATTAAATGAAAAAGTTAAGTTAGTAATTTCTAATTTTGGGTTTTGGAAACCCTTGGATTTAATTTAGAGGTTACAATTTTTAATAGGTATTTAACCTTTTGTTTTGTAACATCTTTTCTATTAAGGAAAGTAAATATTGATGTTAAAAATTTTTGATTCACACATGTGCTTGGCCGATTTTTACAAGGTGTAGAAGGCGAAGGGTTTGTTTTATTTTATAAAACTAAACCCTAAGTATAAAAAGTAAAATTATTTTTCCTTTTGCTAAAGCCTCTCATTCTAACCATAACCTCCATCTTCTTCTTCTCCAAATCCTCTCAAGTTGTTGAGAAAACAAAAGAAGAACAAAAGATAAATAAAAAATAAAATAAGAAAAGTTGTTGTGTGACTTTATCTCTAAATAGTTTAGGGATTGTTTATGTGAGTCTTGCCCACACAAGTTTCCGTTGGTAACGAGACATAGCTCGGAAGACTTGTGGTGTCGAACATATTCATCTTCATCTCTTTTTTCTTTGTACACGGTAGTAGGGCATTGTTTTGCTCAATACTGCCCATTTACTTGGTGAAACAGAACTCGTTTTGGTTTCGTTTTAATCCAATTTTTTTGGGGAATATTTTGTGGTGTTTTGGAGATGTTATAGGGCTATTTCCAAGTGAAAAATCAGAACCAAAACACAGCCACTGTCCGTGCTTTTCAGGGGCTGTTTCGGCAGTGTACTGTGAGTGTATCGGGTCTAAAACAGTCTAGTTTTTGTCCGGCTGTTCATGGCTGTTCGGAGACTGTTCCGAGGCTGGAATTTTATCTAAAACTGAAGCAAAATTTCAATGGGTGTGGCAGTAGTATTCGACAATTAAAGGAGAAGGGCAGAAAATTTTTCAAGTCCGATCTGTGTGCCTAAACCGTTTCTGTTGCACAAGGAAAACGTTTCCTACAATTGGCATCGGGAGCAAGGTTGAAAAGTGTTCTTAACCCTTCTCGTTTTCATTTAAAGTTACCGTTTTTAATATGTTTATATGAGTTATAAATATTGATTTGCATGTTTAGATGAGTAGGCACAAAATAATATTCATATGATGAATGATTATTGTTTTTCATGTGATGAATGGATTTTGCATTGGTCGTAAATTTTTTCGGCTCTTATTTTAATGTTGGTTTTGTTTTTGGGATGTAAGGCCATAAGGCCATTGTTACAATTGTTGTATTTTTATTTTCCAATGTAAAATTTCAATTATTGTAATTTGGAGCACCGAACTCGCAAAAGGAGCCAACACCACCTTGAAGCGTGATTTGAAGACCAATGGATGCATTGGGTATTTTTTGTCTAATTAGATTAGTATAGGAAAAAAATAAGAGCCCAGTCAATGCAAAATATTTTTTTTATGTTATATGTATGTTTAATTTGAATTTTTTGAATAACATGTCATATAGCTTATGATGCATACTCTTGTATTTCACATGCCATAACATGTCATTATAGACATGAAATATGATCTTATGTGATTTAAAATGTTTAAATTAGAATATGATATGCATGGAAAAATAATTAATTAGATTAATTGGTTTTAAGGTTTAAAATTTGAATTCTAATATATTTGGCTTAATTAGTGTATAATAAATTTCATTGGTATATAGGATGGAAACCCGGACATAAATTCCATAGCCGAATTCAAATGGACGGTAATGTGGTCTGCACTCGGGATACAATTCCACATACCATTGGATTTTATAACGCACTAAGATTAATTAAATAGTTTAATATAAATATTGACCTTTTTAGGATTCTAAAATTTTAAACCTATTAGTGTTCTAGTATTTTAAAGATTAAAATATAATAGGTCACTAATACCACTCTAATTAAATTAGTTTAATTGAATAATACAATTAGTGGAGACTAATGGATATTAGTGACACAAATTTTAAGAGTTAAAATTGGTTAGGTCACTAATAGTGTACTAGTGTAAATAAGAGTTATGATTTAGCCGCCATAAATTTATTCACACTAGTTAAATTAAAATATTAGATATTTTATAAATAGAAACCTTAAACTTAAAATAGTAAGTGAGAGAGGGATATATGACAGTACATCATGCGATCTCCGTTGTTAGTCCGAAAATGTGAGATTCAAAAGGCACCTCGAGACGGCTTTGCTTTCGTCCCCCTACGGAAGGTGTCCATTTTGGGTCAATATCAGGTTTGGATTCCGATAGGATAGAGATTCTAGATGTATCTTGTGAACTGACCTACCCTATGGCGGCACTTCACTCGTTAAGTCAAAGAATCCCGAAACGGCGGGTCGCACTAATAAAGGAATAATTAACTGTTAATAAAATTCCTTGATCGAATCAAACAGTAGTTGTTTAATATAGCAATAAGAGTTATTCCCGCATATATTAATCGACTGAGATTGTCTCGATCTATCATGCAAGTACTTGACCTACCCTACGGCGACACTTACTTATGGGATGATAGATTTCCGTGGCATAGTAATTCTCTTAGGTTTCTAATTCATTATTCATGATTCATGCATCATGTTTAATTTTATGCCAAAATTATTTGATGATTTTAATATGCAATGAATGAATGTTAAATGCATGTTTATTTTATTTTTCTGCCTTGGTTTTTCCAATTATTTCCATACTCTCAAACGATATATTAACGGGAGATAATTATGTTAAGTGGAAAAGTAACATGAACGTTATCTTGGTTTGCGAAGACCTAAAGTTTGTCCTGACGGATGAGTGTCCTCCTGAGCCGGCCAGAAATGATGGCCAAGTTGTGTGTGATACTTACCAGAAATGGGTCGCATCTAATGAGAAAACCCGCTACTACTTGCTAGCAGGGATGTCTGAGGTTTTTGCTGCAAAGCATGAACCTATGGCTTCAGCATCTCAGATGATGGAGTCATTGCAGGGCATGTTCGGGCAGCCTTCAGAGCGTCAACGTCATGAGGCCATGGTCTCAGCGATGACTGATAGGATGAAGGATGGGACATCAGTCCGAGAGCACGTCTTGAGGATGATGACTTATCTCAATACTGCTGAAACTTATGGAGGTCGTATTGATGAGTGTACCCAGGTGACCATGATCATGGAAACTCTTCCGAAGAGTTTCCTGCAGTTTAAAAGCAACTATGTTATGACCAAGTTGACTTTTACTTTGACCCAGCTACTTAATGAGCTCACCTTATACGAGTCCATGCTAGTGGATCCTCATAAACCCAGTGCTGAGGAAAATGTTTCAGAGTCTTCTACATCTGCAAAGATGAAGAAGAATAGCGCTGGGAAGGCTAAGGCTAAGCCCATGAAGAAGAAGAACAAGAAAGGCTCTAAGGAGGCTAAGCCCAAGGGAAAGTGTTTCCACTGCAACAAGACCAGACATTGGAAAAGGAATTGTCTTAAATACCTTGCTGAGCTGAAGGAGAAAAAGGATACAGGTAAATATGATTTACTCGTTATCGAAACTCTATTAGTGGAGGATGATAAATCCGCTTGGATTGTTGATTCTGGAGCCACTAACCATATATGTTCTTCTTGGCAGCTACTTGACTCATGAAGGGACCTTACTGAAGGTGACTACATCATGAGGGTCGGGACAAAAAAATGTCGTTTCAGCAAGAGCAATGGGAGTTTCTAGTTTAAATTTTATAAATAATAGTTATTTAAATTTGAACAATGTGTTATTCATTCCTGGTTTTCGCAGGAATTTGATTTCTATTTCCAAACTTTTGGATGATGGTTATTCAGTTTCTTTTAATAGCAATTTAATTATTATTAGTAGAAATGGATTAACCATATGCACAGGAAACTTAGAAAATAACTTGTATGTGTTAAGATCGTTAACACATAGGTCACTACTCAACGCTGAAATGTTTAAGGTTGAGAAACCTAAAACTAAACGATAAAAGATTTCTCATGATGACACATATCTGTGGCATCTTAGACTTGGTCATATTAACCTTGATCGAATAGACAGATTGACAAAGAACGGAGCCTTAAACCAGTTACAGTTTGGAAATTTACCAGTCTGCGAATCCTGTTTAGAGGGAAAAATGACCAAGAGACCTTTTACTGGAAAAAGGTATAAGAGCCAATCAACCACTTGAGCTAATACATTCAGACGTTTGTGGACTGATGAATGTAAGAGCCCGAGGTGGTTATGAATACTTCGTCACATTCATTTATGATTATTCTAGATATGGGTATGTTTACCTAATGCAGCACAAGTCAGATACTTTTGAAAAGTTCAAAGAGTATCGTGCTGAGGTTGAGAACCAGTTAGGTAAAACAATCAAAACTCTACAATCAGATCGTGGAGGAGAATACCTTGACATAGATTTCAAGGAATTCTTAGTTGAGCATGGGATAGTATCCTAGCTCATAGCACCTGGAACACCACAGTAAAATGGTGCTGCAGAAAGGAGAAATCAGACACTAGTAGACATGATGAGATCTATGTTTAGTTATAGCTCACTTCATAGTTCGTTTTGGAGATATGCATTGCAAACTGTAATGATCCTTAATGTAGTTCCATCTAAGTCTATTCCTAAGACTCCCTTAGAGTTGTGGAGTGGTCATAAAACTAGTTTACAACATTTCCGCATATGAGGGTGTCCAGCACATGTGCTAAAGAATAAGACTACAAAGTTGGAGCCACATTCTCTGGTGTGCCTATTTGTAGGCTATCCTAAGGAAACTAGGGTGGATTCTTCTATAGCCCTGATGATAACAAAGTGTCTGTATCGAAAAATGCTACGTTTCTAGAGGAGGACTATATGAGGGAGTTCAAGTCTCGTAGTAAAGTGTTACTCGATGAGTTACTTGATGGTTCGACCAACACACCATCGTCAACGACAATTGACAAATACATAGCACCTTCGACATCTGAGCGTCAGATGTAAGCTCATCAGAATGACCTACCACCTAGACGTAGTGGGAGGGTTTTACGACAACCTGATCACTATCTTAGAGTTGGAGAGGCACAAGTTGTCGCATCCAGCGATGGTGTAGATGATCCATTGACCTATCGTAATGCAATGGATGATTCTGATAAAGAGGAATGGCTCAAAGCCATGAACCTAGAGATGAAGTCTATGTACTCCAACTCAGTCTGGGAACTTGTAGACCAACTTGATGGGGGTGAAACCCATAGGTTGCAAATGGATCTACAAGAGGAAGATGGTAGTAGATGGGAAGGTACAGACCTTCAAGGCTAGGCTAGTGGCCAAGAGTTATACCCAGAAAGAGGGAGTTGACTATGATGAAACTTTCTCGCCAGTAGCCATGCTCAAATCTATCTGCACTCTTCTATCTATTGCCGCATATTATGACTATGAAATTTGGCAAATGGACGTCAAGACTACATTCTAGAATGGCAATCTTGATGAGAGTATCTATATGGTACAACCAAATGGGTTCATAGCCCAAGGTCAAGAGCAAAACGTTTGCAAGCTGCAAAGGTCCATTTATGGACTTAAACAGGCTTGTCGATCTTGGAATATAAGATTTGATACAACGATCAAGTCTTATGATTTTGAGCAGAATGTCGATGAGCCTTGTGTATACAAGCACATCATTGACGGGAATGTGGTTTTTCTTGTTTTATACGTCGATGATATTTTACTCATTGGGAATGATGTAAAGATATTATCGGACATGAAAACCTGGCTAGCTAACTAATTCCAAATGAAAGATTTGGGAGAGGCGAGTTATGTTCTTGGCTAGCTACTATATAGTCAGTTTTAATATAATTAATTCAAGAAATGATTAAATTATAAGGGAGTAATCTATATTTGAAGTATTAAAAGTGAAACCCCTAGCTCCAGCATTTTCTTTTATTGTTGTAATTTTCTGTACTTTTTAATTTTTTGTTATGTCATTTTGTTTAACTATGTATTTTGTAATTTTAGGTATGTTTTGTAACTAAAAATATTATCTAGGGTTGTGATGAATTCCAATATCACCATTTTCTAAGTGGTTATTTTATATTTTGGGTAGTATATTGGTTTATTTATTGAGTCTTAAGCTTAATGCTTCTTGTTAACTGGTCATTAATAAGATTGATTTGGTAAACTTAAAATGAACTTGGAAAATGTATTTTAGGTTTTAGCCATAAACTTAATAGCTCACGATCTCACCTTGGGGTAAATGTCTCTTAGGTAGATTTCCTTACAAGATAGGAATATATCTGTCGGGCGGGGGTAGCCATAATTGGAACTTAATCTTATTGAATTCAGACTTTCTTAATTAACATATGAATATAGTTAATTGGGTTACTTTGGGTATTTACATCTGACCATCGGAAGAGGCTTTTGCATAACTTCGTGTTCCAGGTTAATAAACCGATATATTGCACAAACATGAGATAATCACTTCATCTTTAAAAGATATTGGAAATATTCAAAACCCTGGATATTTTCATATCATTGTTTAAAACTTAAAATCTACATTTTTTTAATTACTTGTCTTTAGTTTAAATTCACCATCTAACCAAAAATCAATCAATTAGATACTCGTCGACATTTAGCTTCATAAATTAATAGCTTTGGTATTAAGTCCTCGTGTGATCGATACATTTTATACTACTTGAGTGATACGTGCGCTTGCGTAACGTGTGTGTTTATCACCGATCAAGTTTTTGGTGCCGTTGTCGGGGACTTATTTATCTTTCACTATTATTTTTTGGGTTAGATACTTTTACTTGTGTCTAATTTGTTTTTACTTATTATTTCTATTTTCTTGTGTTTCAGGTTCTCAGCCACTACATGAGAAGAACCAGAAGCTTTGAAATCCGTCCGCTTGACCCATAAATTGAAAGAACCATCAGACAGTTAAGAATGGAAATGCGAGAAGGCCAGAAGCACTGATCAATATAGAACCTGAACCTTTGGAAGCTGCACCACCAATTCCTATTCGAGATAGAACTATTTCGGTGGTTGACTGCTTCATTTCATGTATTGTACTTCCTCCCTTACCAAAAAATAAGTGTGACATAAAAACATGCATCCAGATGATACAGCAGTCAGTTCAGTTTGAGGGGAATACAACTGAAGATCCTAATGCCCACATCAACAACTTCCTGGAAGTTTGTGGTACATTCAACTACATTCGAGCGGCAGAAAAAGCAACGAGACTGTGTGTTTTTCCATATTCCTTGAAAGACAGAGCTAAGTCTTGGCTACATTCACTACCAGCAGGTTCCATCACAACTTGGAACATTCTAGCCACCAAATTCCTTGCAAAGTACTTTCCCCAACAAGAACTGCAAAGTTGAGGAATGACATTACATCCTTTGTACAACATGACTCAGAATCCCTCTGCGAATCTTAGGAAAGATACAAGGATTTGCTCAGAAAATGTCCTCACCATGAGATTGCAAAGTGGCTACAAGTCCAAACCTTCTATAATGGACTTTCTGGATTAATGAGAACCACAATTGACGCTGCTGCTGGAGGAGCTTTAATGGCAAAAAAAGAGGATCAGACCTGGGAATTAATTGAAGAAATGGCCAACAATAATTCTTTGTGGCCAACAAAAAGGAGCATGATTCAACAAATCGCAGGAATTTACGAAGTTGGAGCCAACACAGCAATGAATGCCAAGTTGGATCTGATTTGCAAAAATCTGGAAACTCTTAACATGAAGGTTAATGCTGGATCCACAAGTTCACCATATGGAGGAGCATCAGAAGCAGAATCATACAACCAACATGAAGAGACGGTGAACTATATCAACAATTTTAACAAATATGGGAACAATCCATATTCCAATACCTACAACCCAGGGTGGAGGAATCATCCCAATTTTACTGGAACAACAATTTAAGGCAAATGAACAATCCTCCACCAGGATTTCAACAGCAAAACAAAGGCCAAGAGTATGAAAAGAAGCCAGAAATTGAAGATATTCTTGCAGAAATTTTTAAAAAGCTAGACGCAAAATACGACTCTCAAGCAGCCAAATATGCTGCTATGTTTCAATCCCAAACAACATTAATTCAAAGTCAAGCAGCATCTTTAAAAATACTGGAGAATCAAATGGGACAACTGGCCAATGCTCAGAGTTACAGACCGCAAGGTACACTTCCTAGCAACACAGGATCAAATCCAAGGAACCTAGGGAATGAGCAATGTCAAGCAATTACTTTAAAAAATGGTACTGAGATCAACAAAGATGTTGGAGTCAAGGCATCCACTGAGGAAGTTCCAAAAGAAAGTAGCGAAGTAGAACCAAAGATGGAGGAAAAAGAAGCAAAAGAAAATGAT
Source organism: Zanthoxylum bungeanum (assembly GCA_019454045.1). Taxonomy (NCBI): domain Eukaryota; kingdom Viridiplantae; phylum Streptophyta; class Magnoliopsida; order Sapindales; family Rutaceae; genus Zanthoxylum; species Zanthoxylum bungeanum. The sequence continues at coordinate 27,870 of SKCR01015656.1, forward strand.
CGAGAAAGATTCACTACACCTCCACCATTTCCACAGCGTCTCCAGAAAAACAAACTAGACAAACAGCTTGCTCGATTCCTGGAGATCTTCAAAAAGCTGCATATCAACATTCCATTTGCAGAAGCGTTGGAACAAATGCCCAACTATGTCAAATTCATGAAAGACATTCTTTCACGAAAGCGGAGATTAGGAGATTACGAGACAGTAGCATTGACAGAAGAATACAGCGCCATCATTCAGAGGAAGCTTCCCTCAAAGTTGAAAGATCCTGGCAGTTTCACCATCCATTGCACCATAGGAGAACATAACTTTGGTAAGGCTTTATGTGATTTAGGTGCTAGTGTTAACTTGATGCCTTTGGAGAAGCAACACCCACCTCGATCTCTCTACAACTTGCTGATAGATCACTCACATTTTCGAGAGGTGTAGTTGAAGATGTGCTGGTCAAAGTCTACAAACTCATTCTCCCAACAGACTTTATTATCCTTAACATGGAGGAAGACGAAGACGTGCCCATCATCCTCGGGAGACCATTATTGGCTACAGGTCAAACCATTATTGATGTACAAAAAAGTGAACTAACCATGAGGGTACAAGACCAAGAAGTAAAATTCAATGTTTTCAAAGCCATGGAATTCCCGAATGATGAAAACAAGGAGGAATGTTTCAGACTTGATGTGATAAATAGTACCGTCCAGAACTTCGATGCAATGCAAAGTTCCACTGACAAACTTAAATCATGTCATCTACCTGTGGAGCCTGAAGATAAAGTGTACTGCACACTGAACAAGTTAAATCTTGAACTACAAGCAACTGAAGAGAAAAGGCTCCACCAACTTAACGAATTGGAGGAATTTCACATACAGCCTTTCGAGAATGGCAAATTATACAAATAAAAGGCCAAGAAGAGACATGATGAGAAGTTAGTGCGCATTTAACTGGAACCGGGGCAGCGGGTATTATTAAGCAAATCAAGGTTGAAAATTTTCCCTGGGAGGTTAAAATCACGGTGGTCAGGTCCATTCTTAATCACTCAAGTTTTACCAGATATAACCGTTGAACACATGATCCCAATTCTAATGAAACATTCAAGGTTAAAAGTAAGCGTGTCAAGCACTACTGGGGAGAATAATTGGAGCGAAAAAAAGAAAGTATCACACCTTCAGATCCAGCCTAACGTTCAGACAGTCATGTCTAGCTGACGACGTTAAACTTAGAGCTAGCAGGGAGGCAACCAATGTAATTTGTGTATATATTCAGATTTGGTGTGTTTTATTTTTAAGTGTTTAATTTTATAGGCTAAGTCATAGATAGGATGGAAGACGTTCTCGTAAATCTTCACAAGCAATTTCCCTCAAAACTCTCTGATGAAAGTCTATAAAGCTCGCATGGAATGAATGAGACTTCTAATGATCAAAGGTATTAATAATGACATTCGTTGGTTAATTGAAGCACGGGTCCGATTGACTGGTGAGTCCTCTGACTCTTTTATTTCATATCTGCATGGTTTAGGAAGAAACACCTATGCTAATAAAAGAAGAGCTAAAAGAATGAGTGTTTGCTATAAATATGCACGCATGACATGTAATACTCGTTGTCATTCTTTAGGAATGGTGTCTGATAACCGTGAAGATAAAATTAAATTCATTAGGGATGGCTTGAGTAAGGAGTCTTTGGATGACATATCGTTGACTCTTGAGACGCATCCCAGTGATATGTGCATCACATAATTCACATGTTATATACACAATTTCGAAAATAAAGACAACAATTAAGTCTTAGGAATCTTACTTTAAAAGACCTTGTTTGCCAATTTATAAGAAAATTGGATGGGAAGCTTGTCCCTGACACATAGATGTCAATCAAACTGTTACTTCATGTAAATATTATTATTTATTTATATTTATCTAATAATTATGATTCGTTTTGTGATTTTCTTTTATTTTCTCCGACATGATCCAAACTCTTTGACTTTCACGATATATTTTACTGTTTAGCTAATAATTGTCATTTGGCAGGTACTAGTGCTATTTTTACTCACTCTTTTTCAGGTTCTATAAATTCAGCTCATCATTGCCCTCTTGAAGACATCCAGAGTTGAGAAATACATTAAAAAATGGAAGTAACTTCAAGAAGACGAGTTGTAAATATCTGTGTGTTTTGCGGTACTACTGTTGGATCTAAACCAGAGTACGTTGAGGCAGCACAAGAATTGGGTAGAGTCATAGCTGAAAGGAATATGCACCTAGTATATGGTGGTGGCAATCTTGGACTAAAAAGTACGTTTCAAGGGATATACAGGAAAAAGGTAATCAAGTTCTAGGAATCATCCTAAAACCTTTGGCATAGGCGAATCTTATAGGACCATCAAATGGAGATGAACTTATCATGCCATGTATGTCTGAATGACTGGTTGAAATGATTAATCGTGCTGATGCTTTTATTACTTTGCCAGGTGGCTTGGGCACGATGAAGGAAATTTTTACAGTGCTATCTTGGGCGAACTTGAACATACACCAGAAACCAATTGGACTGTTTAATGCAGATGGATTTAATGATTTTCTTTATGTGTTTCTTGATGATGCCCGGAGAAATGGGTTCGTTGCAAAACATGTAAAAGATATCATTTTCACAGCCAGAACAATGATTGATTTAATTTACCAACTCTTAGCGTTTGAACCACAAATTGACCCTATCATTTCCAAGATAAACTGGTTCGATAATGATCGTGGTAAGAAGCGCCAGATAAATCTGGATCTTAACATTTAGTTTTCTTTTTAAGATGTAGAATTTTAGCTAACCAGATACTATTTTCTAAACTCTTCTTCTACTTTTTAGACATTGGGGACAATGTCTCAATTAGGTTTGGGGGATGGGAATAGTTGATTAATATCTATGGATGCTGGTTTTCGGCCGAGGTCCACAATCAAAATTTATAGGTTGGGGGCACTAGCGATCCTGTAAAACAAAGGTAGAGTGAGCGGGAGTAAACTACCCACCGGTGTGGTGGATTCTGGGAGCACTCCAACGCCCAAGTCAGTGTCGAAATATGTTGTGTTTAATGGAAGAACAAGGTCAGATGTTACCTTGACTTCTGTTGGTTGCCGTAAGGGCGATGGCTGAAGTTTTAAGGAATGTGATGCCTCGAAAAACTCAAGTCCTAGAGTTCTTACTTCCCTGCCTCTACATTAGGAATTGTGCTTCTATTTATAGGTGGAGAAAGATGATTTCATTAGTTGGCAGGAGTCCCTACAACGTGCTCAAGCCTTTGATGATAGATCTCAGCATGTGAAGTTATATCCTGTGTTGGGCAAAGTGGGGGAGAAGTAGTTGATGGATTGTCCGCAAGCTTATGGCTTAAGTATAATTTAATAATACTAACTTTTCTGGATTGGGTTTCTACTCTTGGGCCTTATTTTCTGTTGGGCCTGAAGTAAAAAGATGATCTTACCCTCGGATGTAAATATGGCTCATACAGTTTGTTCCATACTCTTTAAGTCAAAGAGTCTTTGACTTGGAGAGTAATTTATCACCTGTGTCGCTTGGGGCTTATTTTGTTGTGTAAGGCTTCAATTTAACTTTACAGACATGTGGGGAATATTCCCAGTCAGACGAATCATTAGAGGATCAAGCTTCGGATTAATTCTGCATGAATCAGTGGGGCATGTTCCCAGTCGACTGAACCAAATGAAGGTCAGGATAATCCCCATGCTACGGGTCCAAAGACCAGGGGAGTTTTCAATGTCGTCTGGACCAGATGAAGGCCAGGTCTTGAACTTGACTCCATATGAGTCATGGGGCATGTTCCCAGTCGACTGAACCAGATGAAGGTCAGGATAATCCCCATGCTACGGGTCCAAAGACCAGGGGAGTTTTCAATGTTGTCTGGACCAGATGAAGGCCATGTCTTGAACTTGACTCCATATGAGTCATGGGGCATGTTCCCAGTTGACTGAACCAAATGAAGATAAGGATAATCCTCATGCTACGGGTCCAAAGACCAGAGGAGTTTTCAATGTCGTCTGGACCAGATGAAGGCCATGTCTTGAACTTGACTCCATATGAGTCATGGGGCATGTTCCCAGTCGACTGAACCTGGTGAAGGTCAGGATATAATCGGTATAGTGTCGGATGGAGTCATCAACTAATTCCAATCTTTGGACGTATAGATGTCGTATGAGATGAATATCAAGTTTCAAGTCATAAATGTGTGGTATCTTTGACAATTCCCAAGCTACACACTTGATGATATCGGCTGGGTTTCATATCATGTCTCAAGATATACAAGTGTAGTAAAATAATAACAATTCCCAAGCTACTTATTTGGTGATGTCGATTGGTGTATAAATCATGTCTCAAGTTATGCATGTGTAGTCTTTATGATAACTCCCAAGCTACATATATGTTGATGTTGACCGAGACATTCATTACAATTATAAGCTATATATATAGTAAGGTCGACTGGGACACCTATATCAAGTCCCAAAAATTGCAACGTCAACTTGGACATCTATTACGAGTCCTAAGCCACACATTGATGTCGATTGAGAAATCCATAACAAGTCCAATCTACATTTTGTAATATCAACCGGGACATCGTTATAACTAGTGCCAAACAACACACTAATGTTGTCAAACAACACACTAATGTTGAGTGAAACATCCATAAAAAGTCTCATGCCTTACTAGTGTCGATTGAGACTTTCTTAATAAGTGCAAGCCATACCTGATAATGTCGACTGAGATGTACAAACCAAGTCCCCATATTTAGTGTCGAATGGAATATCTTCACACCGAGTCTTTATTAAGGCAGTGTCGACTGGAAAGTCCCTTCAAAGCCTTTATAAATTCATGTTGACTGGAACATCTTCAGACCTAGCTCTCCAGTAGGGTTGGATGAGATATTTTTGCCAAGTCTTCTCTAATGTACGTCGACTGTGATGTCCTCCTCGTGTTGAATACCCGTTTGTCAAATGTCGACTGGAACATACCTGCAAATTCTTCATACATAGTTGTTGACAAGAATATCCATACAAAGCTCCATAAATAAGGTTCTCGTACGAATGTCGATTGGATTTTTCACTTGAGGCTCCATGTATGCGTGGCTATATTGGATCCTGCATAAACCTTTCGTATAAACATCGACTGAAAGAAATGCATGAAACATTTTCTCATGTTCGTCGACTGGAATATTCTTGCAATCATTTTATATATATATGACTGGACTAATAACATGAAATATTTTCTCATTCTCGTCGACTGAAATGATCCTGTAATGATCTAATATACACCTGTCGACTGGAATAACATCATGAAACATTCTCTCAAGCACGTAGTCTGGAGTATACCTGTAATCATTTCACACATGCGAGTCATTTGGAGTATACTTACAATCACTTCATGCATGCATGTCGATTGAAATAATTTTCGCAAAGGTAAAGACTGTTATCACCTCATATTAGAATGTCGATTGAAGTAAACCGGTAGAATCTCTTGAAGTGAATCGTATTCCAGCTATTTTGAATTGGCCTTCCTTTTATCGTTTCCAATTTGTTGGCGCCTTGCCCAACGATCTTCGTAATGACGTATGGGCCTTCCCAATTAGGTCATAGCTTTCCATCTTTGATCTCTTTGGTATTCTGAAAAACTTTACGTAGGACCCAATCTCATTCTTTAAACATTCTGCACCTAACATTCTTGTTGAAATATTTGGCCATTCTTTGTTGATGTGCAGCAAGTCGTATGGAGGCTTGTTCCCTTAATTCATCTACCGTATCAAGGCTATAACTCATGAGTTTTTGATTTGTGTTTTCTTCGAGCCATTGGTAACGGGGAGTTGGAACAAATCCTTCGGCTGGAATCACTGCTTCGCACCCAAATGCAAGTGAAAATGGGGTTTCTCCAGTCGACGAACGAGAGGTAGTTCTATAAGACCACATGATTCCTGGAAGTTCATCTGCCCATGCTCCTTTTGATTTCTCCAATCTTTTCATCATTATGTTCATGATCGTTTTGTTGGACGATTCAGCTTGACCATTAGCTTGAGGAAAACATGGGGTTGAAAAGTTTAATTTGATTCCCCAATTCTTGGAGAAGTCTTGGAAGCGGTAGCTGATGAATTGGGATCCGTTGTCAGTTATTATTTCTCTTGGCAATCCGAATCGACAAATGATGTTTTTCCAAATGAAGTTTTGTACTTCTATGTCTCTGTAGGACACAGAAACTGGGCGACGCATGCTGTTCTAGGCTCGCGGCCTAGTTGGGAGTACAGAATAGCCCGCGGGGGACTAAACCGGAGAATAATTGAGTCGCCACCCGGTGTGAACGGGAAAATAGTTTAAGGCCGCACTCACCCCTCGCAAGGGAAGACCTCAAACCGTTGGGTTCAGAATGGTCCCTTACTTATGCCACTTGTAATGATGTGATTTGTGTATTAATTTAATCGAGTCTAGCAACATATATTCCTAAGGGTATTCTATTTCTACGTTCGCATGCATAAATCAAAAGTTCATCTAAGTTCACATGTAACACATTTTCATATTTGCATACAACCTATTTGCATATAATCTATGTCCAAATTTGCATACAACCTATTTGCATATAATCTATGTCCGAATTTGCATGCATAAAGATAAATTGAAATACGAAAAGCATACAATGTCATAAGCACATTACATTCATGGACACGGAAATGCAAAATAATGGCAGTTGCACAATCATACGTAATAAAGAGAAACAATTAGGTATATAATGCAAAGAAATAACCAAAGAGGCAATTGTACATCAAAATAAACGTGCCATGATGCGATTTGAAAGATAAATAATGGAAGTGAAAGAAAAGAGATGCGACATATGCCCACATCTATATAGGACTTCAAGTGACCGATTGAACATATCTCACATTCAATCGAATTCACTCTGTCCGGCGCGACAAAACATCTTGGCAAAAGTAGCCCGTAGGCTTTCTATCCCTCAAAGTGGATGACCTTTAATCCAACTTGATTTGCCCATGCGCGATGCAACATGGTGGATGATTATGCAAGAAGATGACATACAAAGAAAAACAAATAACGAAATAAAAGGCGCGGGGAGGTATCGTGGTAAAGGTAGACCGTAGGCTTTTTATCCCTCCAAATAGAGAACCTTTAATCCAACCTACTAAGCCCATGCACATCACATCATAATGCATATAAAAGTAAAGACAACAATATTGGATTTCGTATCCTCGACTGAACACGTCTTACATTCAACCGAATATACATCATCCGACGCGACAAAGCATCGTGGTAAAGGATTTTAACCCCTCGACATGGAGGACCTTTAATCCAACTTACTAAGCCCATGCGCTAATAACATAATGCATATAAAAAATAAAGACAACAATATCGGACTTTGTATACCTGATTGAACACATCTTACATTCAACCGAATATACATCATCTGGCGCGGTAAAGCATCGTGGTAAAGGATTTTAACCCCTCGACATGGAGGACCTTTAATCCAACTTACTAAGCCTATGCGCTGATAACATAATGCATATAAAAAATAAAGACAACAATATCAGACTTTGTATACCGATTGAACACATCTTACATTCAACCGAATATACATCATCCGACGCGGTAAAGCATCGTGGTAAAGGATTTTAACCCCTCGAAATGGAGGACCTTTAATCCAACTTACTAAGCCCATGCGCTTTATCTCATCATTACACAAACAAATAACATGCAGAAATTAAATAACGGATAATAAACAAACAAGACAAAATAAATCGAAATATGTGCCGTTTACTCAAGTGGTACGTGGAGTTGTATCCCAAGTACAGACCGCACTACCGTCCATTCGGATTCGGCTACGGAGTTTACGTCTGGGTTTCCATCCTATATACCACAAGAGGCGACACATTTTCCATTTTATTCAAGGGCCACAACACACCTCATTCCACAATACTCATGCAAATAATAAACAATAAAAATACAAATGAAAATAGATGTAAAAAGTGCCCTCAGGTCTATTCCTTTTACGTCGACTCTCGGACTCGCGTTACACGGTGATCAGAATGGCTAAAGCTCCATAACTTTTCTGGTTCACTGGTTTGCGTCTTTCCTCGCTGTTTTCACTGCTTGGGCTGCTGTTTTCCAATGTTTCACTGCTGGTTTTTAAGGATTCTAAAGTGCAGTTTTTGGCTACTATTTTGGGTGTTTTTAACGGTTTAAAGTGTAGTTTTTCGGTGGTTATGGGACAATCTTGGGAGCAGTTTTTCGGTGGTTATAGAGGCATTTTTCAGAGGGTATTTCGGTGGTTAATAGAGGCAATTTTTATGGTGGTGATTTGCGTGAACTGGGCTATTTGCATATCTATTTTTGTGTGTGCTTAAGGTTTGTTGTTCATGCGCTGAATATAGGCTGTTTTGTCTCGGTTTCATTCGCTTAAGGGGTGGTTATTGTTGGTCTTTGCGCTTGAGTCGGTGGAGGATTTAGGGACGTGTCTATTCGTGGCTTATGAAGATTGTGAGAAAGTGATCATGCGTCTAGGGTTTCTTATGGGTAGCTGGGTACATGGTTTCTATCGGTGCCGCTTGAGGGTTTGTGGTTTGTCTAGAAGTGAGGTCACTGAACGTGAGAGAGGCTGGGCCGTGTGTGATCTTGGCGTACATGTGATTTGTTAAGAGGCTTAGGGTTTATCGTGTGTGCATGTGTCATGAAGGAATGGGTGTGTCACTGGTCGGCATTGATGAGTATGCTTGGCAGTGCGTGAAGTAGGGTTTATGAGTGTTGTTTATTCACTCGGTTTGCTGAGTATGTGTAAGGAGGGGCAAAGGCTATTAATGTGTGAGTGTGTTTCTTAGTGGCTTATTTTGTGTTTGTTAATGGTGAGGGCCATGTGCATGTATTCAGACAGAGAAGTGTTTAGGTTTTTGGATTGTGATATGTGAAGCCGATAGAGAAGATGTGACAAGAACTCACTTGGGTTGGAAACCAAGCAAACCCCAAGCATCTTTCTCAAAACCCCAAGAACTTTGAATACTGATTTTGTAGGAACAAAACCCAACCAAGATCAGCCCCTAACCACCATGAAACTCAAGTCCATGATAACCACAAACATGAAATCAGATTGTATTTTAGTAGCAATGGAGACGCCACTAAGTTGCCAAGCTTAGATAAGTCAATTTGAACTTGAAAAGGGGAATCCCTCCCTCAACAAGGTTTCGGCCATAGCCATGGAAAGCTCAAGCTTTTCTCTCTTTCAAATGTTGTATATTACGTTGGTTGTCCAAAAATACAAAGAAGAGGCATATAATAAGGGTTACAAAAGAGTAAAAAGGCTAAAATGACCCTAGAGCTAAAATTACTAAAAGCCCTAAGTCAAGCACCTCAACCACGACCATTAAGGTCCTTTTGCACTTAAATAAACTTAAAACAAAGATTAGAAGCTAATCTCACTTAAGCTAATTAAGGTGCTTACATGCTATAGTAAATTGACGTGCTTCCGGCTAAGTACAAATCTAAGCATAATTAAGCCTAATGGCATAGTCAACCATGCTAATTACATCATAAATAAAGTAAAAATGTCGAGAACAAATGACAAAAATGCCCCCATTTGTCCGAATTCAACATAGTCCCAAAATGGGTGAAATCGGGTCAAAAGGGTGCTGGTGCTGAAGCTGCTCTACTATGCTTCAGTCTGAGCTGATCTAGGTCAAATTAAATAGCTTGGGGACCTCTCTGGTTATGCCCATATGTGTCTCTGGTGTGCACTTGACTTGGTTGCTGCAACTGGTCACATAGCTCTGGGCTAGTCCCGCAAAGGCCTCTCTGATCTTCTTTGCTCTTTGGCGTGTGATTGGACCTGTTGGCAACTGCATGGGTTCCTCCAAGTTGTTAGATGCATCCTGTAATGTCTCTGGTGTGGTTGGACTCATGTCAAGATGGGAGAGTGTATTGTTTTAGGGTTTTTATTGTTTTGCCGTGAGTTAGCTAGGAGAGGGCAAGGGTTGGTTTTGGGTTTATTTTATAGACAAAGGCTAGGGTTAATCTTGTTTGACAAGGAATAAGAGATCATGCAATAAAGGTGAGATATTTTCTTAGTGTCATCCAAGGAAATCAAAAGATTGATTGGAGACAAGATTTGGCTTAATTAGGAAGTTAATATATTTGATTTTTGTTAATTAAGCATGAGATTTGTTTGATTAGGAAGGTGGTATATTTGATTTATCTTGATTAGGTAGGCCATGATTTAGATTTTATTTGTTTTATTTTTATTTTCCCATGTGTTAAATATGCATTTTAATATTTTTGGATGTCTTTTATGGGCTTGGGTGTGTGTGGGCCTTGGTTGGGCGTGTGGCCTTTGGTTGGTGGGTTTAGTGGTGTGTGGGCTTGCATGGTTTTTTTTTTTGGGGCTAAAAGTGCTTTAAAACGGAGGTCCAACAAGTGAGCCCGAAGCTAAACAAGCGAATAAAATCTAACAAAATACCAATTCCCTTCCACGTTCGTTTCCCGCGACTTCCTCGATTTAAAAGGTAGTGCCTCCAAATGAGACTAATCATAGGGACTTACATGCAAAAATGCAGTGCCTACAGTCGCCCCCACTTTGATGGGACTTGTGCAGTGTGTGACAAGAACAATCCTATCAAAGTTATACAATGCATTTTTACTTACCTGGCTCGCCAGCTGCCACCTGACTTGCCTGTTATGCTTAATTGAGTTGATTGTGCCGTACCCGGCGTGCTAAGCCCCGCACCTGCGGTGTCGCAGTTACGTCTCCGTACCTAGAGTACCGCAGAGTTGATTTTGTTTATGCCATACCTGGCGTGCTAAACCCCGTACCTGAGGTGTCGCAGTTGCGTCTCCATACCTAGAGCACCGCAATGATATCTCCATACCCGAAGTGCCGTACCTGGCAAGCTAAACCCCGTACCTGAGGCGTCGTAGTTACGTCTCCGTACCTAGAGTGCCGCAGTGATATCTCCATACCCGGAGTGCCGTACCTGGCGTGCTAAACCTCATACCCAAGGCGTCACTGTAATATCTCCATACCCGGAGTGCCGTACCTGGCGTGCTAAACCCCATACCCGAGGTGTCGCGGTTGCATCTCCATACCTAGATTGCCGTAGTGATATCTCCATACCCGGAGTGCCGTACTGTTGGTTTCTATTAAGGTCCCAAGATCAATTATAAGCATGAATCAAGTGCGAATACACATCGAGAAGTTTGTGGAATACTTACATCGATCGGTTGAGCGAAGCAGAAGCAACAAAACTTCAAAAACTGCTCACTGGTTTGACGTGAACTACAGTTTGTGCTCACTGGTTTTGGCTTTGATTTGGGTCATTCGTCAAGCTCCGAGCTTCGTCGAACGATTCACGGCTCATGGGTGGACATCCCTATCACCTTCGCATGTCTCGTAAGTGTGCTAGCACTTGAGATTTTTCCACAAAATCCCACTCCAAGCTCCCCACTGCTCACGGTTTTGGCTACAAACCAGTAAGCTATTTGCCCCTTAGGCGTGAATGATGAAAGAGATGAGAGGAAGAGAGAATATTTTGTGTGTTACCAAATTTGTGTATTAAATACACTCATTTGAATTTCACATGCATTTCATGTGAATTTGGCTTTTAAAGTCAAACCATTAAAGCCTAACCACTCATATCATTCAATCACTCAATCACATCAATCACAACTTGTCAAGTCACATCACTCAAAGTGACAAGTGATTTGACGCTTGATGTGACTAGCGATTTGACGCTTGATTTGACGTGCCGCACTCGAATTCGAAATGCGAATGCGCTAGCAAATAATCTCGGGCTCGGGTTCGCTAATTCTAAATTAACAAATTTTCTGTTGCATCGTAATTAAATGATTACGCCTAGGGAAGTCACTATTCAAGTCTCAAACGAATTAATTCTAAATTAATTCGTTCGCCCGAATTAAAATCTAATTTTAATTCCGCGTCGAAATCCAATTTCGTTTAATATATCAAATATATTAATTAATCGATTAATTCCAATTAATCATTATCTCTCTTTAATGATATTTTATCCCAGATAAAATATCTCCACTATTAATTCCAGATTAACTTTCTCTCTCATCTAATTAATCCCAGATTAATTTAGAGTGCGAGTTATACGTCATCGGTGAATCTTTGGGAAGCGACCCATGAGATCCTTAGATATGTTGGCAGTAAATTCGGTCGTCGGACTATCCGAACACGTAAGTACCTCGTACTACGTTTATACTGATTTACAAGACAAGGTTGGCCTCTAGCAAAGCGCCATGCCTTCCCAATTCTCCGGAAATATCCTTACAGGAATAAAGGATATGTATCAAGGGTAGTATACCGTAGTATTGCATGAGACACCAGGTTGCGTACATTTTTCAATGTACGGTTTCTCGGAGAGTTTTCGAAAGCCAAGCTTTCGCCGATAGTTATTTTATGGGAATATCATTTCCAAGAAATGACATATTATCATTATTTTATAGGACAACCACTGTCAGTGCGCTCCCACTAACCCTCTTATATACACTAGAATCATTTCGTTTTGAATTAAATCATAAACCATTATGATTACATCAAAACGATAATTCCTAGAACCTATGCTTGCTTCAATCCAAACATGGATCGAATAACCTGCAAACCTTGTTTGCTAGTTTTGGTACGATAAAACCGCCAGGATGTTGTAAACATCCTCTAAAAGGTTTCCTTTTCAGGAAAGTGATTTTCCCGCAAAGCTGTCATATTTCATAAATGAAACACGCAGCTTTAGCAAGCATTATCCAAATGGATTTACCATGGCAACAGGTAAAAGATTGAATCATAATCAACACAATGTTGATAACGATACCTTTCCGCTAAAAGCCTAGCTTTATACGTTGGTATGTTGTCATCCATGTATGTCTTCCTTGAAGACTTATAGTACCAATAGGCACAATGCCTTGCAGTACATCAACTAGTATCCAAACTTGTTGATATACATGGAATTCATTTCAGACTCATGGCACTTTGCCATAATAGGGAGTCGATACCTTGTGTCACTTCCTCATACGTAGTTAGTTGGTATACCTCGATAAGATAGACATCTTTATAAGGTGAGATCAGAAACCCATACCCCAGGTTATTTTCTGAGTCTCTCCGACTTACGCGGTTCTTGTGTATTCGAAGATTAATAGTATAGTTTCATCCTTGATGAACTATTTGTGTTCCATTAAGATTTGATGCCTTGAATTGTATTACTCTGATTTTCATCGAGTTTTACTATCCTCCCACTTACCACTGCATATCGGTATTCCTCTTAGGAAAACCGCATGGTGAGCAACAATCTAATTGTTCTCTTGTGAGTTGTATAAGTACAATACTTATGGTATCCCTAGGATAACCTACAATTGGCACTTATCCAATTTGGGTTCTAGTTTGGTATCACCCAAACGTATGCCCAACATACCCAAATATTCAGGAATGTGAAACTCGGTTTCTTTCCCGTTCATATCTAATATGAAATCTGTCAAACAGATTATATGGAACCTTAATCTAAATAAGTTCTTGCACTGTTTAAAGCTTATCCATTGAAGGAAATGGTAGCTCAGAGCGACTCATGATTAACCTTATTATGTCTAACATAATAAGGTTAGTCAGTTCGGACACACCGTCAAACTGACGTGTTCCGGGAGGAGTCCTCATTTGAAAGAATACTTTACTCTTTCAAGTATAATAGAAACTTATTGCTTAAGTAATTTCTATTACGGTCTTACCGTGACGGTTTAATAATTTAGCCGATCTGTTCGTCTATTTCATGTCGAAACTTAAAAGTTTCTGATTTGTGTTCTTCAAAAGAAACACATAACCATAACGCGATGCCACATCCGTATAGGTCACGAAATATTCATCTCCACCTCTAGCCTAGCTAGACATGGGCCCACTTGCTTCACTATGAACTAGGGCTAACCGATCAGTGGCATTTACACTTTTACCAAGTAAATAGTGTTTTAGGCACTTTGCCCAATAAACTAGATTCGTATAATTTATTTGATTGAGATCAAATTAGTCCGAGTACCCACTCTTCAAAAGTGTGGATATATGAGTCTTGTTTGATTGTGTGCCAGACATCAATGCCACAATTAAGTTTCATCTGATCAAATCAGTTGAGCTATTTATTTGTCATAATATATATTTGAGATTTATTTATATTCGAAATATAAATTCTGTTATTCACATCTAATGTGTTTATCTTAATATCATCCTTATATAATAAAACACTTTAGTGTTCTAGAATATAAAGGTTCACCCACAGTGGGTTAAACACTGATATAAAGATAATGTTTCTAGTCAAACTAGTTACATTATAACAGTTTCCTAATCCTGCTCATAGCAGATTCTGAACATCAGTATATATTTATATATCACACTAAGTATTTAAAATCCAATTTTAATACTAGTAGTGAACATAATCTTGACAAACATATTTGAAGTCAGAGCCTTGCTCGTCTTCAATTCCTTCATGTCTGCTTTGTCCAAACGGCAGTCACGCTTCCGCGATCCCGTTTGCCACATTTAGGCAGACATTTTGGGATATGTCCTTTATCTTCCCAGAAGATTATAATGATTTTTCCTTTGCCAGTTTCAACACTCCAAAAGCCTTTGGCCAAGCCTTGGCCTTCTAGAATATCGAAGTAAGGTGCGCCTTGCGCTACTTGCCTAATTGTAAACTTTGACTTTATTTCCTTGAGAATAGTCATTAATTTTCCAAGAATTATTTATTGCAATTTTAGTACTTCTAAAATCTAATAATAGATTCTTTGAAGATCCTTCAATTTCTTTATCATAATTTAAGGATCTAACCCTTAGTTCTGATTCAGAATTAAGGTGTCTACTGCGACAAGCTTATTGGATTAAGCACTTAAGTTATCATCACATTAATCTTCCAAAGATTATGCTCTACTATTTGCTTAACTCCGGGCTTAGGCATAATATATTATTTTATCAAATAAAATAACTTATTATTTTTCCAGGACCATCCTGAAATTTTATTCCCAATTTGAAAATTAAACCATTTAAACACATTTTCCTTAAGATTATGTTTTAAATGTTAATCTTTCAATCATATATTGATTTTAATAGTCCAACTATTTAATCAACGATTTCGGTACTATTTATTATAATGATTACAATAGTCCAACTATTTAATCAACTACAATTTAATAGATTAAAATCAATTATATCGATTACTATAATCCAATTATAAAATCAACTATAAATGAATAGTTTAAATAAATAGTCTAACTATTTAATAAAACAACATTTAATTATTAGTCCAACTAACATTTCATTTCTTTGACGAATTGATATTTGTTCGAGCGCGTTTGGCGAGTAATTGAACGAGTATTGCAAATTCAATTCTTGCCTCCCACTATTTTTCGGCGAGCCTCTAACCCTCTGTCGAGTACTCGGGAAACCGCGTTTCCTAGTGGGCTAGGATCCCGTTAATATCACACAATCTTGACTTTGGCCAACAAATTGTATGATAATTAACTAGGTAGATCTCTAAGATCGATTGGATCCAATCCAATTCCTAGATCCGATAGGGGACATCCAAGTCCGAAACATATATCTTATATATGCCAATACATCCAATGTATTACCTAACCTTTTTCCTCTGAATCAAATAAGCCTTGGCTTTGGCACAACAAACTTAGTGATCGCAGTCAAGCGCGACCCATTGACCATGGAAAGCTTCGTAATCAATGTCGATGGACAAGAAGTGGTCTTGACTTTGGCCAACAAACCACAACTTGGACAAGACACCGACATGGAACAAAGCTCTCGTGATTCAAACACATCTTCGATAGACAAAGGCCTTGACTTTGGCCAACAAACCAATGCCGTCTCGGATCTTGAGTGATAATCACTCAATGGAAGGAAAGACGCTTAATATTGAGCGAGGGTTTTTCGCGTGCAAATTGGCAACCAATTTATTATCTTTGTTAAGGTCTCATCATCATACACCCTTAAACATGCATTCTAAACACATAATAAAGCGCGTATAATACAATAATAATGATATGCGGATGGATACTTTACACATTGATCCTAGATCAAATCTCCCACTCTCTCTCTCCCGCTATCATATGTATCACTTCTACCCGTTACAATACACTTCTAAAGAAACCTCATTTACATTGAGGGGAATAGGTGAGAAGAGAATACAAAGAAATGAGAGGTAATAAGGCTGGACACGCAGGTCCAATTAATAAATCAAATTTATTATAACAATTTCTAAAATTGTCCCACCCATCTAATATCCATCTGATACACATTATTCATGCATCGCAACCATGTATTCACACAAGCATGTTATCAATCAATCTAATCAAATTAATTAATCTGATAATTAGTGATCATCCAATGTTCAAACAACGATTTGATTTTGCGCGAGTCAAACTCGTTTTTGCGAATAAGTACTCAAAGTACGAATTCTCGAATTAAATTAAACTACATCATTAAATCCAATTTAATATGCATTCAATTCTAATCACTATTTAATTCCAAATAAATAACACACTTTATTAAGAACTTTTACGAATTAAATTCCAAATTAATCGCAACGGGTCTCAAAGCTCGATTAACGTCCAACGTCAATTTAATTAAAGTCCAATGGGCTTTTAATTAATTTCTTGAGGCGTGGACTTTTGGTCAACTCGGGACAAACCGAATAACCAAAATCCATCCGGGAGTTACCCCATAAGCCCAAAAATCAATCTTGGCCCATTAGGCCCAATTAAACTTTAAAGGTCCATTATGTCGCATTTGGGCTTTATGGATGCGGTTTTGCGCCCAATTGGATCCAATCCAATTTGCCTAAACCCAACTTTGTTCAACAAAGCCCAACAATCCCAATTACAACATATAAGCCCAAATCCAATTTTAAGGCCCAAATAATTAAATCATAAAAACCCAATTTCACAATTTAATTACCAAAGTGTATAACATGATTAATTACCCAAATTAACATTTCTAAAACATCAATATATACAATTAATCATGCTCATTTTCATCATCACATGTCCAACACATTTTGATTAAAATAAAAAAAAACCCATTTCCATGCTCAACATATCTCGGCAATATGGGATTTTTCCAAATCAATTCGGTTTCAATCAAATTAAATCCGCAATCAACATTTCCCAATTGATTCAAGTCATCCAATGATCAAAAATCAAAAATCACTAAGACATTTTAGGGCTATAGTATTCGGCCATCACCACCAAATTTGGGCAAATTTGTTCCTAACAAAATTTAATCAAATTGATCTAATCAATATTCAATTAAACATCAATTAAGCATATTTATTCATCCAATTTCACAAAATCATGCTCAAAATCATTTACCCAATTTAAAGCCCTAAACGTTTTCATGCTCAAACCTTGCTCTGATACCATTGTTGGTTTCTATTAAGGTCCCAAGATCAATTATAAGCATGAATCAAGTGCGAATACACATCGAGAAGTTTGTGGAATACTTACATCGATCGGTTGAGCGAAACAGAAGCAAAAAAACTTCAAAAACTGCTCACTGGTTTGGCGTGAACTACAGTTTGTGCTCACTGGTTTTGGCTTCGATTTGGGTCATTCGTCAAGCTCCGAGCTTCGTCGAACGATTCTCGGCTCATGGGTGGACATCCCTATCACATTCGCATGTCTCGTAAGTGTACTAGCACTTGAGATTTTGCCACAAAATCCCACTCCAAGCTCCCCATTGCTCACGGTTTTGGCTACAAACCAGTAAGCTATTTGCCCCTTGGGCGTGAATGATGAAAGAGATGAGAGGAAGAGAGAATATTTTGTGTGTTACCAAATTTGTGTATTAAATACACTCATTTGAATTTCACATGCATTTCATGTGAATTTGGCTTTTAAAGTCAAACCATTAAAGCCTTACCACTCACATCATTCAATCACTCAATCACATCAATCACAACTTGTCAAGTCACATCACTCAAAGTGACAAGTGATTTGACGCTTGATGCGACTAGCGATTTGACGCTTGATTTGACGTGCCGCACTCGAATTCGAAATGCAAATGCGCTCGTAAATAATCTCGGGCTCGGGTTCTCTAATTCCAAATTAACGAATTTTTCATTGCGTCATAATTAAATGATTACACCTAGCGAAGTCACGATTCACGTCGCTAACGAATTAATTCTAAATTAATTCGTTCGCCGAATTAAAATCTAATTTTAATTCTGCGTCGAAATCCAATTTCGTTTAATATATCAAATATATTAATTAATCGATTAATCCAAATTAATCGTTATCTCTCTTTAATGATATTTTATCCCAGATAAAATATCTCTGCTATTAATCCCAGATTAACTTTCTCTCTCATCTAATTAATCCCAGATTAATTTAGAGTGCGAGTTATACGTCATCGGTGAATCTTTGGGAAGCGACCCATGAGATCCCCGGATATGTTGGCAGTAAATTCGGTCGTCGGACTATCCGAACACGTAAGTACCTCGTACTACGTTTATACCAATTTACAAGACAAGGTTGGCCTCTAGCAAAGCGCCATGCCTTCCCAATTCTCCGGAAATATCCTTACAGGAATAAAGGATCTGTATCAAGCGTAGTATACCGTAGTATTGTGTATTTCTGTCCAGTATCGAATGATCACGTGCTAGGCCTGGGGCTGGAATTGTGTCTGCCCCGTATGAAGCACATGTCGGATGTCTGGTAACTAGTCTCTATATCGGATAACTATGACCAAGTCATATTATCCCGATGGCTGCAGCACTAAAGAGAACCAGTCCCGTATTATATGTGATCATCATCTCCATATGACTGGAGTGACACTTCCATCTTGACATCACACCCAACACACTGCGATTCTCGATATACCCAGAATCGGCGTACACAGAAACCGGTTAAAGCCCTAGATGACCTCAACCAAAGTGTATTGATTGTCGTATGTATTAGCGGTACAAGTCTCAGATTAAGACCAAATACATCTACCCTGATTTCGGACTTCCATAGACACATAGTCATACTACCAATGGAATTCCGAGGGGGTCTTTTCCAGAGCGAAGCTGTTTCCCGTACCATCGGTAAAACACAACCTCCTATTACACTTGCATGGGTATCCTATACCCAAATATATGAGAACTACACCATTTGTGCCCTCACAACGCTCACAAGTGTAATACTAGTCTTTTACGTATTTATCGATGTCCAATCTCGATAATACTCTGACTAGGGATATTTAATGATTTATCATTCGTGGACTGATACTGTCTCATATCATTCTTTGTCCAGGAAAAAATCATAGGGACCTCTCATCATTTATACATCTAGGTGATCTAATCACAAATGATAAGAGTGCAATCTCCTTTGTCACATAGTTAATTTGTACAACAACAGCATGATCTGTACAAATAGTGACGCTATGGGTCATAATTGTCCAACACATACCTGGCAAGCTAATCTGATGTCTCCAAACCCGGAGTGCCGTACCTGGAAAAATTGACCTGATGTCTCCATACCCGGAGTGCCGTACCTGGCAAACTAATCTAATGTCTCCATACCCTGAGTGATGTACCTGGAAAAACTGATCTGATGTCTCCATACCCGGAGTGCCGTACTCGGCAAAACTGATACTGATTTCTAGGTGTCTCCATACCCGGATACCCGGCAAAATTGATGATGTGTCTCCATACCCGGCCAGACTAATACTGATAATGATGTGGGCCTCGCCCCAGAGAGCCATACCCGGCGAGACTGATACTGATAATGATGTGGGTCTCGCCCCCAGAGTGCCTTACCCGGTGAGACTGATACTGATAATGATGTGGGCCTCGCCCCCAGAGTGCCATACCCGACAAGACTGATACTGATAATGATGATGTGATGGTTCATTCCAACATACTGCACTGCCTATTCTTGAGACAATCCTGATAGCTAAATATATTTTCGTCCTCAACGAATGCTTCGCGTCGAAACCTGAGAACCTTCAAAGTACTCGATACACTCAACTCCAATCGTCTGAATAGGTGATCTGAACTAGACTCCTAGTGTGTGTGTGCCAAGGCTCTTTCACAGCTTAATCCTTAAGTAAGCCAACTCGATGATTTCGTCTCAGAGAATCGGATTAGTGGGTTTAACCAACCCAGATGTCTTAATCACACTCTGTGATTACTTCGTCATACTCAACATGATATGGTTTTCTTCTTTTTCTTTGTCTCATTCTTTCATTCTTTTCTTTTTTCATTTTCTCTTTTTTCTTTTTTTTTTTCTTTTTTTCTTTTTTTTTTTTTTGACACACCTACCATTTAAGGTAGCATTTCTCCTCATGGTGGTCCTAATACTCGCCCATGGGTAGCTTCATGCTTATCGGTTATAGGCGGTCTATTTTTCTTTTCTTTTCATCGCATAGACTTTTTCTTTGTTTCCAACCATATCATATATCGTAGCATAAGTAAACCAGGGTGGACATCCAGGCAAACGGTCATTCACTGATCCATTATCTCTTCGACTAGTTGTCTTGCCAACCACTCAGGTTTCCACTATTGAGATCCCGTAATCAAGTGCTCGCGAGTCCAGCTGAGATCAATCCATTCAGAATACCGGATGAGAGCACATCTCGCACTTATCGTTTCTAAGGTTTCTCCCTACAGCAAACAATGTCATCCCCAGACATATGCCTAACTATCAAAGACTCTTTTTTTCACTCATTCCACAGAATTCTTCCGTCATCTTCTGATAATGTGGCCTTCGCCCCTTGAGATCCATTCCCAAAACTAATACTGATGCGGGCCTCAACCCGGTGATTCATTTCTAAAACTGATGACACTGTACTGTTGTTGCTTCTGGTTGGCTTGCATTTACCGCTTTCTCTTTTTCTCCGTTGAAACTTGTGAATACAAAAAAAAACACAAAAAGGAATACAAAATATGTTACGTGTATGCATGCATGCATGAATGAGTTTCCTATCCCGTTGGGTTAGGTCTTCTGCCGGTACTCTTGGTGGCTTCTTGGTCTTTTGACAAGTCTGCCCACTTCCCTAACTAACGGGTATCTATGATGGCTTTCAAGATAAAATGGGGGTTAACATGGTGCATGTATGCATGAGGTGCATGAGATGTGTGCGATGTATAGAATGTTTAGGTGGGCCCATTATCATTTTAAAGCATTTAACCACACCAATGCGCGGTGCAAACTTGTCCCAGTTGAAAAGGCCCAACATGTTTACACCTTTGCGATAACATAGCTAAACAACTTCAAATGATAGGGGGCCCAAACACAAGCATAAAGAAAAAATTTCTACAGAGTGGCCCTTCGGCATTTCAGAAACTGTTGGCCCAATTGTCATAGGATACGAACTCATCCCAGTTTAAATGGCCCAACAAGTTTGCATTTCTGACAAGAAGTCCAACTGAATCCAAATGACGATGGTCCCTAA
The DNA here is from genome assembly GCA_019454045.1 of Zanthoxylum bungeanum. Taxonomy (NCBI): domain Eukaryota; kingdom Viridiplantae; phylum Streptophyta; class Magnoliopsida; order Sapindales; family Rutaceae; genus Zanthoxylum; species Zanthoxylum bungeanum. The sequence continues at coordinate 49,317 of SKCR01015656.1, forward strand.
ACACAAGCATAAGTAAATAATTTCTACTAGTTTTACGACTAAGGTTCACATGCGGGTTTACGGGAGTGCGGACAAAGGCTCTCGCTGACGAAGGATTGCCCACAACTAGGACTCCCCACTCAAGGGTTCGAGCGACCAAGTGAGCGCACATTTTTTATACCTTACGGTACGTGTCAACGAGTTATGGTGTGTGACTGACTGTCAAATAGATTTCCCGTTGTAGATTCCCCAGAGGGAGGGCGGAGAGAACTCTCTTAAAAACCCAAGCCTCTTAGGCTCTTATCGCTTGGTGACAGGAATAAACAACGAGTCCTCGAAATTAGTCCATCACAGTAAGCTACGAGTAGATGATTATCTAGGTGCCTTCACAGATTTTCCTTAAAGAAAGGTAGTGAGTGAAAGAATACACCAAACCATCACCTAGCCATGATAATGCCTTTGATTAAACTCCCTAAACCCACAGTAGACATGGTTAATTAAGACACAAATCACAAACATTACAAGACATTATTTCAGGGCCGATTCTCTGTCCCTAGTGGAGTCGCCAGACTGTAGGACACAGAAACTGGGCGACACATGTTGTTCTAGGCTCGCGGCCTAGTTGGGAGTACGGAATAGCCCGCGGGGGACTAAACCGGAGAATAATGGAGTCGCCACCCGGTGTGAACCAGGAAAATAGTTTAAGGCCACACTCACACCTCGCAAGGGAAGACCTCAAACCGTTGGGTTCGGAATGGTCCCTTACTTATGCCACTTGTAATGATGTGATTTGTGCAATAATTTAATCGAGTCTAGCAACATATATTCCTAAGGGTATTCTATTTCTACGTTCGCATGCATAAATCAAAAGTTCATCTAAGTTCACATGTAACACATTTTCATATTTGCATACAACCTATTTGCATATAATCTATGTCCAAATTTGCATACAACCTATTTGCATATAATCTATGTCCGAATTTGCATGCATAAAGATAAATTGAAATACGGAAAGCATACAATGTCATAAGCACATTACATTCATGGACACGGAAATGCAAAATAATGGCAGTTGCACAATCATACGTAATAAAGAGAAACAATTAGGTATATAATGCAAAGAAATAACCAAAGAGGCAATTGTACATCAAAATAAACGTGCCATGATGCGATTTGAAAGATAAATAATGGAAGTGAAAGAAAAGAGATGCGACATATGCCCACATCTATATAGGACTTCAAGTGACCGATTGAACATATCTCACATTCAATCGAATTCACTCTGTCCGGCACGACAAACATCTTGGCAAAAGTAGCCCGTAGGCTTTCTATCCCTCAAAGTGGAGGACCTTTAATCCAACTTGATTTGCCCATGCGCGATGCAACATGATGGATGATTATGCAAGAAGATGACATACAAAGAAAAACAAATAACGAAATAAAAGGCGCGGGGAGGTATCGTGGTAAAGGTAGACCGTAGGCTTTTTATCCCTCCAAATAGAGAACCTTTAATCCAACCTACTAAGCCAATGCACATCACATCATAATGCATATAAAAGTAAAGACAACAATATTGGATTTCGTATCCTCGACTGAACACGTCTTACATTCAACCGAATATACATCATCTGGCGCGACAAAGCATCGTGGTAAAGAATTTTAACCCCTCGACATGGAGGACCTTTAATCCAACTTACTAAGCCCATGCGCTAATAACATAATGCATATAAAAAATAAAGACAACAATATCGGACTTTGTATACCTGATTGAACACATCTTACATTCAACCGAATATACATCATCTGGCGCGGTAAAGCATCGTGGTAAAGGATTTTAACCCCTCGACATGGAGGACCTTTAATCCAACTTACTAAGCCTATGCGCTAATAACATAATGCATATAAAAAATAAAGACAACAATATCAGACTTTGTATACCCGATTGAACACATCTTACATTCAACCGAATATACATCATCCGACACGGTAAAACATCGTGGTAAAGGATTTTAACCCCTCGAAATGGAGGACCTTTAATCCAACTTACTAAGCCCATGCGCTTTATCTCATCATTACACAAACAAATAACATGCAGAAATTAAATAACGGATAATAAACAAACAAGACAAAATAAATTGAAATATGTTCCGTTTGCTCAAGTGGTACGTGGAGTTGTATCCCAAGTACAGACCGCACTACTGTCCATTCGGATTCGGCTACGGAGTTTACATCTGGGTTTCCATCCTATATACCACAAGAGGCGACACATTTTCCATTTTATTCAAGGGCCACAACACACCTCATTCCACAATACTCATGCAAATAATAAACAATAAATATACAAATGAAAATAGATGTAAAAAGTGCCCTCAGGTCTATTCCTTTTACGTCGACTCTCGGACTCGCGTTACACGGTGATCAGAATGGCTAAAGCTCCATAACTTTTATGGTTCACTGGTTTGCGTCTTTCCTCGCTGTTTTCACTGCTTGGGCTGCTATTTTCCAATGTTTCACTGCTGTTTTTTAAGGATTCTAAAGTGCAGTTTTTGGCTACTATTTTGGGTGTTTTTAACGGTTTAAAGTGTAGTTTTTCGGTGGTTATGGGACAATCTTGGGAGCAGTTTTTCGGTGGTTATAGAGGCATTTTTCAGAGGGTATTTCAGTGGTTAATAGAGGTAGTTTTTATGGTGGTGATTTGCGTGAACTGGGCTATTTGCATATCTATTTTTGTGTGTGCTTAAGGTTGTTGTTCATGCGCTGAATATAGGCTGTTTTATCTCGGTTTCGTTCGCTTAAGGGGTGGTTATTGTTGGTCTTTGCGCTTGAGTCGGTGGAGGATTTAGGGACGTGTCTATTCGTGGCTTATGAAGATTGTGAGAAAGTGATCATGCGTCTAGGGTTTCTTATGGGTGGCTGGGTACATGGTTTCTATCGGTGCCGCTTGAGGGTTTGTGGTTTGTCTAGAAGTGAGGGCACTGAACGTGAGAGAGGCTGGGCCGTGTGTGATCTTGGCGTGCATGTGATTTGTTAAGGGGCTTAGGGTTTATCGTGTGTGCATGTGTCATGAAGGAAGGGGCGTGTCACTGGTTTCCATTGATCAGTATGCTTGGCAGTGCGTGAAGTAGGGTTTATGAGTGTTGTTTATTCACTCGGTTTGCTGAGTACATGTAAGGAGGGGCAAGGGCTGTTAATGTGTGAGTGTGTTTCTTAGTGGTTTATTTTGTGTTTGTTAATGGTGAGGGCCATGTGCATGTATTCAGACAGAGAAGTGTTTAGGTTTTTGGTTGTGATATGTGAAGCCGAGAGAGAAGATGGGGAGAGTGAGAGTATTGTTTTAGGGGTTTTGTTGTTTTGCCGTGAGTTAGCTAGGAGAGGGCAGGGGTTGGTTTTGGGTTTATTTTTAGACAAAGGCTAGGGTTAATCTTGTTTGACAAGGAATAAGAGATCATGCAATAAAGGTGAGATATTTTCTTAGTGTCATACAAGGAAAGAAAAAGATTGATTAGAGACAAGATTTGGCTTAATTAGGAAGTTAATATATTTGATTTTTGTTAATTAAGCATGCGATTTGTTTGATTAGGAAGGTGGTATATTTGATTTGTCTTGATTAGGTAGGCTATTATTTAGATTTTATTTGTTTTATTTTGATTTTCCCATGTGTTAAATATTCATTTTAATATTTTTGGATGTCTTTTATGGGCTTGGGCGTGTGGCTTGCTTTGGTGTGGGTAATTAATGGGTGTGTGGGCTTGCGGGTTTTTTTTTTTTTTTTTGGGCTAAAGGTGCTTTAAAACGGAGGTCCAACAAGTGAGCCTGAAGCTAAACAAGCGAATAAAATCTAACAAAATACCGATTCCCTTCTGACGTTTGTTCCCGCGACTTCCTCGATTTAAAAGGTAGTGCCTCCAAATGAGACTCATCATAGGGACTTACATGCAAAAATACAGTGCCTACAGTCTCGTATTCTGGCAAATGCTTCTGCTTCGATCCATTTGGAATAATAATGTGTAAGTGCAAGCATGTAGACTCGTTGTCCCGGAGCGGTAGGAAGCTTTCCAACAATGTCCATTTGGATGCATGAGGATTTGATTGTAGCATGAATACGCGTCCATGAAACTTAGCAATTCGTGGCCTGCTGTCGCGTCAACCATCGAATCAATATGTGGCAATGGGAAAGAATCCATGGGGCACGCTTTGTTCAAATCTGTGAAGTCGATGTAGACTCGCCACTTCCCATTCTTTTTTCGTACTATTACCACATTAGCTAACCACTCTGGGAATTGGACCTCTTTGGCTCCATTTTGTAGTAATTTTTGGACTTCTTCATCGATGATCTGATTTCTTTCCGGGGTGAACTTTCTTCTTTTTTGTCTGACAGGAGGGTAGCTTGGATCCACATGGAGCTCATGGGTGATTAATTCTGGGTCGATCCCTGTTATATCTTCATGAGACCAGGCGAAGCAATCATGTCGCTTCATCAAGAATTCAATTAGTTCTGCTCGAAGATTGGGATCTAGATTAGCTCCAATTTACGCTTTGTGATCAACATACTGCGGGTGAATTTGGACTTCGTCGAGCTCCTCTATACTTGGTAGATCTGATGATGAAGTACTAGATCCCTCCATTAATTGCTATGCTGACTGAGGTTTTGCTTTCAAAGTCGTTTGGTAACAACTTCTGGAAGCAGATTGGTCTCCTCTAATCTCTTGGATTCCCAATTTGTAGGAAATTTAAGTACTTGATGGTAAGTGGATGAGACTGCCCTCATCTCATGAATCCAAGGTCTGCCAATAATTAAGTTGTAGGCTGAGAGACAGTCGAGGACAAAAAATGTAGTCATCTTATTGATTCCTCCCGCATAGACTGGAAGAGTTATCTCCCCAATGGTGAATTTTTGTTCGCCGCTGAATCCAATAAGAACAGTTGAATTCCTGCTGATCTTTTCTACCTCGCTTCCCATGTCAGTAAGTGCAGTTCTGAAGATGATGTTTGCTGATGAAATCGTATCAACTAAGACTTGTTTGATCATAAAATTCACAACCTACAAAGAGATTACCAGTGCGTCGTGATGTCGATTCATTTGACTGGAGTTGTTGTCATCTGAAATTCAATTGTTAAATTTGTAAACGTCTCTTCTATTGACATAGTCGAATGGAAAAGACCCATTGTCGCAACTCTGGCATGTCGTTTCGCGGCTGAGTATGAGACACCACTGACTTCAGAACCACCAGAAATAAAACTTACAGTATTGTTGATTGGTGGTGGTGGTGTGGGGCCATCTTCTTTCTCGCTTCTCTTGGACATTGTAGCTTTGCCCGTTTCTGAAAGCAACTCCTTCAAGTATCCTTTGTTCAGCAATTCCAATACCTCAAATCTCAGAGCCATGCAATCTACTGTCGTATGCCCATAATCCCGATGAAATTCACACCATTTGCTGGTATCTTGCTTGGCTGAAAAATCTCTGGAGCATGGGGGCCATCTCACTTCGCTTCCCATTTTCTTGAGGACCGAAACTAGTTCACCTGGGGAAACCGTGAAATTGTAGTCTGGGAGTCTTTCTTTGTCCACGGATTTTCCTTCTACCTTGAATGGCAATGGTTGACGCTTGAAGTCTTGGTTGAAACGTTGATCCATCTTTTGATGGTTCTTTCTGTCTGTTGGACGTGATGGTTTGCTGGGAAATTCTCAGTGCCGTTTAATTGTATCTCGAGTCTTATTGTATTGCATACTAGAAGAATCCTTCTTCTTTTGTTCCTCTTGTCTTCCTCCCATTTTATTTCAATTTGGGCTCGAGCAACTGTTTGATCCATCGTGTAGCATCCAAATTTAGTGAGTTTCTTGTAGAGTCCACTTTCTAGAAGCAAACCATTTCTAAATGCCTCTACTGCAGTTGGTTGATGGAGGTCTGGGATGGTTATCCTTTCTTTATTGAAGCTAGCCACGTAGTTTCGTAAAGACTCACCTTTCCTTTGCTGAATGGCGTAAAGGTCTTCTGAAGTCTTTTCGATCTTGCAAGAACTTGCGAAATGCTCCATAAACTTGTCTGCCAATTGTTGGTATGACCCAATAGACATGTATGGGAGATTGATGAACCAAGTTAGGGCTGGACCCCCCAATGTCTCTCCAAATCCTCTGCACATTCCAGCTTCCCACTGTCGAGGGGTTAAGCCTGTCGACATCATTTTGTACTTGTAATGAATGATGTGGTCGTCTGGGTCAGTCAAACCGTCATACATTTTAATATCTAGAGGACTGAATTTCCTTGGTAATTCTACGGAGGTGATAGCCTTAATAAATGGTGTGTCAGAAATTATCCCAACTCTCCTTTTCCTCATTGGTAGTTTGACGCCTGGTAAACTGGACAAAATCGCTTCTTTGAACTCTAACATTTCTTTGCGCATGTTGGAAGCGACTTGTTGAGCCTGGTCGACTGGAGAAATTGGAACAATTGTATTATTTCTTGGATGATCGTTTGGGGAAGGATCATCATTTGCCACATCATTGAATGCCTAAAAATGATTGGATGTAACCATATCATTATTGGGATTGTCAGGAGAATCACGTTGTTGAGAGGTGGAAGAAATTAGTTCCAACTGCTTTCAAAGGTTTATATTGGAGCTTCGCATTGTCGTGTTCTCCTCCTCCAATGTTCGTAATCGTTCTTGCAGCATAGTTATTTGAGCTACGATTGGATCTGGCGTCTGCTCGCTGCTTGAAGCCATGAAAATGAGTTCTTTCAGAATCGTAGACTGAGAGATCTTTGCTCGCGATGAATCACTAAGGCCCCACGGTGGGCGCCAAATTGTGGATGCTGGTTTTCGGCCGAGGTCTACAATCAAAATTTATGGCACTAGCGATCCTGCAAAACAAAGGTAGAGTGAGCGGGAGTAAACGACCCACCGGTGTGGTGGATGCCGGGAGGACTCCTACGCCCAAGTCAGTGTCAAAATATGTTGTGTTTAATGGAAGAACAAGGTCGGATGTTACCTTGACTTCTGTTGGTTGCCGTGAGGGCGGTGGCTGAAGTTTTAAGGAATGAGATGCCTCGAAAAAATCAAGTCTTAGAGTTCTTACTTCCCTGCCTCTACATTACGAATTGTGCTTCTATTTATAGGTGGAGAAAGATGATTTCATTAGTTGGCAGGAGTCCCTACAACGTGCTCAAGCCTTTGATGATAGATCTCAGCATGTGAAGTTATATCTTGTGTTGGGCAAAGTGGGGGAGAAGTAGTTGATGGATTGTCCGCAAGCTTATGGCTTAAGTATAATTTAATAATAATAACTTTTCTGGGCTGGGTTTCTACTCTTGGGCCTTATTTTCTGTTGGGCCTGAAGTGAAAAGACGATTTTACCCTTGGATGTAAATTTGGCCCATACAATATCTTGTTTTTATTTTTTTTTCGTTATGTTGTTTTTGCTTGGTTTTTAGTCAAAAATTTTAAAAAATTCAAAAAAATAAATAAAAATATTTAAAAAAAAAATATATATTTTGTGTTTCTAATTTGACTAATCAGGTGAAATTGGTGTGAGATAGTTGAGTAAGAAATTTCCACTCCTGAGACGTATCTCAACCTAACAAGTTAATTTTTGTTTATTTCCTTTTGAATTATTTAATTTGTGAATTCTCCATAATACTGACTAAAATGGATCTTTATATGCTCAGTTGACATGTATTATCAATATCCATGAGCTGTAATTGAAAAGTTTGTAATATTCAGTGCTCTAGTTTAATTGGAAGAAGCATCTAAAAAAGCGATGGAATTTAAAAAAAAAATGTATATTTAAATAAAAAAATATTTGAGATCCGAGTAATTAAGTCCGAATGGGTGTTTTAACACCAAGTGCTCTAAAAACAACTGGTTTAGGAGTCACTGGCCCACAACTCGCTACATAGATTGGAGATGTTATTAAAAAAAAAAGATGGATATCTGAATTCCGAGTAATTAAGTCTGTAAGGGTGTCTTTGTTGGATAATATGACCCATAGCGTCACTATTTGTACAGATCATGGTGTTGTTGTACAAATTAACTATGTAACAAGGAAATTGCACTCTCATCATTTGTGATTAGATCACCATAGATATATAAATGAAGAGAGGTCCCTATGATTAGTTCCTGGATTGAGAATGATATGAGACAGCATCAGTCCACGAAGGATTAATCATTAAATATCCCTAGCCGGAGTATTATCGAGATAGGACATCGATAATGCGGAATAGGCTAGTATTGCACTTGTGCGCGTTGTGAGGGCACAACGACATAGTTCTCATATATATAAGTATTGGATACTTATGCAAGTGCGATAGGAGGTTGTGTTTCACCGATGGTACGGGAAACAGCTTCGCTCTGGATAGACCCTTCGGAATCCCATTGGTATTATGACTATGTGTCTATGGGAGGCCGAAATCAAGGTAGGTGTGTATAGTCTTAACCTGAGACTTACATCGCTAATACTTACGATAATCGATAGACTTTGGTCTTGGTGGTACAGGGCTTTAACCGGTTCTGCGTACACCACTTCTAGGTTTATCAGAGAGTCAAGACGGAAGTATCACTTCAGTCATAGTGGAGATGATGTCACGCAGGATACGGTATTAGTGCTCTTAAGTGTTGCGCAACCATCGGGATATTATGACTAGGTCATACATATCCGATTATAGAGACTAGTTACCAGACATCCGACATGTGCTTCGGACGGGGCAGACACTTATCCAGCCCCAGCCCTAGCACGTGACTATCCGATACTGGGCCGATATGCACAATACTACGGTATACTACGCTTGATACAGATCTATATATATTCCTGTAAGAATATTTCTGGAGAATTGGGTAGGCATGGCGCTTTGCTAGAAGCCAACCTTGTCTTGTAAATCGGTATAAACGTAGTACGCGATACTTACGTGTTCGGATAGTCCGACGACCGTATTTACTGCCAACATATCCGGAGATCTCATGGGTCGGTTCCTGAAGATTCACCGATGACGTATGCTCGCACTTTAATTAATCTGGGATTAATTCGATGAGAGAGAAAATTAATCTGGGATTAATTACGGAGATATTTTATCTGAGATAAAATATCGTTAAAGAGAGAGAACGATTAATTTGGAATTAATCGATAAATTAATATATTCGATATATTATAACGAAATTAGATTTCGACGCAGAATTGAAATTAGATTTTAATTCGGGCGAACGAATTAATTTAGAATTAATTCGTTAGCGACGTGAATAGTGAATTTGCTAGGCGTAATCATTTAATTACGACGCAACGGAAAATTCGTTAATTTGGAATTAGCGAACTCGAGCCCGGGATTGTTTGCGAGCGCATTCACATTTCGAATTCGAGTGCGGCACGCAAGTCAAATCAAGCGTCAAAATCGCAACTCACATCAAGCGTCAAATCACATGTCACTTTGAGTGATGTGACATTTGAGTGATTGATGTGAATTGATTTGAGGTGATATACAAGCATTTAATGATTTGCTTTTTGAAATAGAAAAAGTAAATGGTTTATTAAATATTTTTGGAAATTATATAAACCTTTTACAATTTTTATTTTCTAACTCATTTTCTCTCTCTCCCATTTACGGTATTAGGCTTTTTGGAGCAAAAACTTCTTCATCTTCTCTCTTGGTCTTGACCGATTCTTCTCCTCAATTTTTCTGGTTTGACCGATCAATAAAGGAGAAAGCAATGATCTTGTTACAAGATCTATGTGCTAGCACACTCTTTGAGGCATCCTAAGGTGATAGGGAAGTGAGTTCGTGAGCTTGGAAGCTTGAAGCTTGGAGCTTCAATGGTGTCTCCCATGGCCGAACCTTGGAGAAGCCGAACCAGTCACCACCGTGCAGCCCCTCACACGCGCAGCTCACTGCCGAGCAAGGGAGAGCAGTTCGCACTCCATCTTCGTTGCATCTATACCGATCAATGTGAGTTATTCCGTACCTCCTTTGATATGTATTCAACTCGTTTATGCATGATTTATGATCCTTGGGACTTGATTGAAACTCAACAGTCTTTACACCTAGTGCCCTAAAGCCAATTAGCTTGGGAGTCACTGACCTAAAGCTCACTACATGCATTGAAGATATTGTAAATAAAAAAAATCAGAAAACAATTCTAATACTAAAGAATGTGTGAATTTTGATATAACTTTAGGACAAAAATATTACTCTATTTTCAACTACACTTATGAATATTGTGGGCACAATGATTTGATTAATACCTTGTTGGTTGTGTATATGAAGAATGGTAAAAATAATCAAAGAATTTACTTATTTGATAATTTAGAAAGAAAGAAAACAACTATTAACTTGAATAAGACTTTTCACTTGTTTAGTCACTAACTTGTTTATTCTCTTTTTCTTGTCTTTTTGCTTTTGTGTGCATTAGATTGACGTTTGTGGATATCGTCACTGTAAGCCCTCACGAGACTACAACTCGTCCACTAGGGACACCTAGGGGTTTAAAGGCTTGTTGCATATGCTAAATGCAGCCATGATCCCTACGAAAGTGGCTTAGTTTAATTTTAATTATTTATTGTATTTTATTTTGTTATTTTGATCGAGGACTAGCAAAATGTTAGGTTTGGGGGTGTGATGAGCGGAAAATATATCAATACTTACTGCCCATTTTACTTACTATTTTGTAAAGTTTCTCGAGTTTTATGAACGTTTTGATGTGTTTTAGTTTATTTTACAGATAAAATAAAATCGGGACTAAATGGAATCAATCAGGATGAAATGTGGAACAAATAAGGGCAAAAATTGGACTTGACATTTTGATTTTGGAGATTGGAAACTTGAAATGGCGTTTTAACGAAGTACAATTTCAGAAATTCCAACTTTGTACAATTGTCGTATTTTGGCCATAACATTTTATTCTGATATTCGATTGAGGTGATTCAAGTTCCAGAGTAAAAAAGACTCAAAGATCTATAACTTTGAAGTTCATAAGATTTTCAAATTCTGAAGTTTCCATGACCAAAATTGATAAAACATCTGGAAATGTGTTATGTGTAATTATTAAAGTCATTTTCAAAATAAAATAATAATAATAAAATAAAAATTGAAAATTGTCAAACTTCCACCAAACATGCTTGCATGTTTGGTGGAGGATTTGGTGCCATCTTTGGTGCCATGTTTGATGCTATGTTTGGTGTCATGTTTGGTGGAGAAATTGGTGGAGAAATTGGTGGAAGCCTTTATATTTGCCTATAAATACCAAGCTAAACTTTTGCCTTCTTTGGGGGATTTCTCCATGAAAACCTAAAAGAAAGTGTCTTGCATGTTTATTTAAGTTTTCTTGTATTTTCTCTTTATTTATTTAATAAATTTTTATGTATTTTTAATTACATCATGAGTAGGTAATCTCTTTTTGCTATAGTCTGGGGTGAAACTTTTAATATAATAATTTAGATTTACTCCATTAATTTAAATAAGTAAATAGAATTAATTATTTACCGTCTCTATGGCCGGTTTTACATTATTGGACTTAGTTTCCGCCTATATGGTCGGTTTAGGTGCAAACCTTGTTACCGCCTACATGGTCGATTTATATGATTTTATTACCGCCTATATGGTCGGTTGGACTTTGGACAAATGACATTCACCGCCTATATGGTCGGTTTTAATATAATTAATTCAAGAAATGATTAATTGATAAGGGATTAATCTATATTTGAAGTATTAAAAGTGAAACCCCTAGCTCCAGCATTTTCTTTTATTGTTGTAATTTTCTGTTATGTTATTATGTTTAACTATGCATTTTGTAATTTTAGGTATGTTTTGTAACTAAAAATATTATCTAGGGTTCTGATGAATTCCAATATCACCGTTTTATAAGTGGTTATTTTATGTTTTGGGTGGTATATTGGTTTATTTATTGAAACTTAAGCTTAATGCTTCTTGTTAACTGGCCATTAATAAGATTGATTTGGTAAACTTAAAATGAACTTGGAAAATGGATTTTAGGTTTTAGCCATAGACTCAATAGCTCACGATCTCACCTTGGGGTAAATGTCTCTTAGGTAGATTTACTTATAGGATAGGAATATACCTATCGGGCGAGGGTAGCCGTAATTAGAACTTAATCTTAATGAATTCAGAGTTTCTTAATTAACATAGGAATATAGTTAATTCAGTTACTTTGGGTATTTACATCTGACCATCGGAAAAGGCTTTTGCATAACTTCGTGTTCCAGGTTAATAAACTGATATATTGCACAAACATGTGATAAGCACTTCATCTTTAAAAGATATTGGAAGGATTCACAACCCTGGATATTTTCATATCATTGTTTAAAACTTAAAATCTACCTTTTTTTTAATTACTTGTCTTTAGTTTAAAATCATCATCCAACCAAAAATCAATCAATTAGATACTCGTAGATATTTAGCTTCATAAATTAATAGCTTAGGTAATAAGTCCTCGTGGGATCGATATATTTTATACTACTTGAGCGATACATGCGCTTGCGTAACATGTGTGTGTTTATCACCGATCAATTACCCTAGATTACTTATGTGCCTTCAGACTTAGTGTATCAATGTCATACACAAGAGGATTTAAATATGAAGTTAGTAATCTTAAACATTCCATAGAGAGCAAACAAAGCAGGTATTTTATTTGTGGTTTATCTATAGCTGATGTCCATTCTATATTTGTATGACGACCTTAATCCGGGATCGTCCATGTACAGACATGAGAACATAGGCACCTTATATAATGTGATCATATAGGACTGGACCCAAATGGAAATGACATTCTTATAACATCCTTTAAACAAAGAAAGTCATTTCAATCTACTAGATGGTCATATATGGATCAATCTTAATCCTGAGTGTACTATGAAGGCGAGGTTGGTGTAGCAGTCCCGACCAATAGCTATGTACTTTTGGGGCATGGTCTGTTGTGTAGCTGGGAACGTTTTACATAGATATGGAGTTCACTCCTTCTTGCGAGAAGTAGATGAGTATATTTCTTAAGGATTGATTCGGTACTTGAACAGTTAGAGCGCTCAAATCTTTCTATTACGAATAGAAAGATTAAAATTCATAATGGTTATGAATAAATCGTTCATTAGAGAATCAATGGTAATTAAGGTAAAAATAATTAGAGGGGTATAACAGACATTATGACCCAGCTCTAATTACGAGATACTCGTGAAGGGTTAATCTATATGCAGTGACTATATCGATGGACACCGACTTGGTTCGGCTTAATATATCATCTACGGCAACGAGAGTGCAACTTCGGGTTTTTAGTGGAATAACCCGGAGTTAATAATTCGGAATATTTAATTAAGAGCTTAATTAATATTTTGAGATTATTGGAGCTCAGAACCGTAGGTCCATTTGGTCCCCGTGCTAGCTCGATTTACTATAGCAGATTTAGTATAATTGGATAGTCCAATTATATACTCACAAAGGTATAAATATTATTAATATTATTATTTTGTCAAACTTGAAACTTTATGTTAAAAGTTAATATTGATTTTTATTAAATATATGATATTTAAACCCATGTTATTTAATTATATTAGATATAATTAAATGAAAAAGGTTAAGTTAGTAATTTCTAAATTTTGGGTTTTGGAAACCCTTGGATTTAATTTAGAGGTTACAATTTTTAATAGGCATTTAACCTTTTGTTTTGTAACATATTTTCTATTAAGGAAAGTAAATATTGATGTTACAAAATTTTTTGATTCACACATATGCTTGGCCGATTTTTACAAGGTGTAGAAGGTGAAGGGTTTGTTTTATTTTGTAAAACTAAATCCTAAGTATAAAAAGGAAAATTGTTTTTCTTTTTGCTAAGCCTCTCATTCTAACTCTAGCATTCATCTTCTTTCTCCAAATCCTCTCAAGTTGTTGAGAAAAGAAAAGAAGACAAAAGATAAATAAGAAATAAAATAACAAAAGTTGTTTTGTGACTTTATCTCTAAATAGTTTAGGGATTGTTTATGTGAGTCTTGCCCACACAAGTTTCTGTTGGTAACGAGACATAGCTCGAAAGACTTGTGGTGTCAAACATATTCATCTTCATGTCTTTCTTTTTTGTACACGGCAGTGAGGCATTGTTTTGCTCACTGCCGCCCCTTTACTTGGTGAAACGGAACTCGTTTTGGTTTCCTTTAAATCCAGTTTTTTTGGGTAATATTTTGTGGTGTGTTGGGGCTGTTTTCAAGTGAAAAATCAGAACCAAAACACAGCCACTTTCCATTCTTTTCAGGGGCTGTTTCGGTAGTGCACTGTGAGCGTATCGGGTCCAAAACAGTCCAATTTTTGTCCGGCTGTTTGGGGACTGTTCTGGGGCTGTTTCGGGGCTTGAATTTTTCTCTAAAATTGAAACAAAATTTCAGTGGATGTGGAAGTAACATTCGACAATTAAAGGAGAAGGGCAGAAAAATTTTTCAAGTTCGATTTGTGTGCCTAAAATATTTCCATTGCGCAAGGAAAGTGTTTCCTACAGACACCACCGACAGGTACGCCCGGCCATAATGCGTCAGTAGGTGGCTGAAGGGCTTAAGGTGGCCGGAATCGGTCAGAAATGGAGGAGAAATGCACACATATACCCATTTAAATCATCGCTCATCTTTTCGAGAAAGAAACACATGGTGAACAGTAATACCCACGAGCCTGGTTGCTCTGATTCGAATTCCGTCAATTTTTACACTTTCTTAGGAGTATTAGGATTTTGCTAGTGCCTTTGGAAGTTCGGTGAGATATTCCGGTAAAAATTCATTATTTTGATATAGTGAGTATATATTCGGAAACTTCTAGTAGATTCATAGAGTAATGAATTGATATATGTTGGACTGAATGAGCATGAATATGTTGAATATGTGTTGATGGTAGAATTTGAGTGAAATTGTAACGAATTAGATTGATCCGGTAGGTTATGCAAGTTTTCGGTAAAATTTAATTTCATTTATGTTAGTGCTTTAATGAACATAATGATAAATATGGCTTAGTTATGATGATATGATAATATGTGAATATTCTGGAAAGGTCCGGAGGGCTCAAGATCATTCAGTAGTGCTTGTGGAAATTTTTCCAGAAGATTTTTCGAAACTACATAATATGAGAATTTATGTTAATTGGTTGTCTTAGAACAGCGTATAATGATATTTTAAGAGTATTAGACTCATTTCGAGAGGAACAGGAAAATTCCGAAAAGTTTCAGACCCGTTCGTAACATTTTCGGACTTTTTTGAAAGATTTTCTGAATTTTGGCGAGAAACCAAATCTAATGTTATGAGTATGTTGTATTTGATAGATTGAGAGTAATGAAACTGAAATCGTTGAAAAAAAAACTCAACTTGGGTATTTTAGGAAGACCAAAAAATTTTATGAGTTATGAATTAAAATTTGAATTTGACTACCAAATATAGATACTAAGTTTACGTAAATGACTTTGACAACTGTGACGATATAGCTATGAGTATCCTCGTGTTAGGAAGCAGAATCTGAAGTAGTGGTATATAGTTGTTCTCTAAAGAACATAGACATTGATATGTGAAGTCAAACTTCATATCGGATTGTATGTGTGTAGGAGCGAAACAATGTTTACCGCTATGCCTATGATGCTGGCAACCACGATACTGTTGGGTTCAAAGCTTCTAGAGAATACGAATAGCCGACATGGGACTACTCAGAGAATGATGGAGTCACACCCAGTAAGAAACACATGAAATGATTTAAAGTTGCATTACACCCCACATAAAGGCTAACTTTAAATCTGTTTGGGTCTCTTACTGATGCCTGTATAATATTTAGGATTGAAAGAGATATAGACATGTCTTGGAATGCAACATCATGCAATATCGATTTAAAGCATACACGAGCAAAATCATTAATATTAAGATATTCATAAACATTCAGAAATTATCAATGCTATAGCAAAATATTAGTTAAACAGACTTCCAGACAATTTTTTCATATCATTAATGTCCGACAATACATATTTATGTTGGACAATTATGACCCATAGCATCACTATTTGTACAGAACATGGTGTTGTTGTACAAATTAACTATGTGACAAAGGAAATTGCTCTTTTATCATTTGTAATTGGATTACCAAGATACATAAATGATAAAAGTCCATATGATTAGTTCCAGATTAATAAGATATGAGACAGTATTAATCCACTAAGGTTTAATCATTAAAATATCCCTAGTCGTAGTATTATCGAGATTGGATATCGATAATGCATAATAGACTAGTATTGCACTTGTGCGCGTTGTGAGAGCATAACATCATAGTTCTCATATATTTAAGTATTGGATACTTATGCAAGTGTAATAGGAGGTTGTGTTTACCGATTGTACGGAAACAGCTTCGCTCTGGATAGACCCCTCGGAATCTCATTGGTAGTATTACTATATGTCTATGGGAGTCCGAATCACGGTAGGAGTATTTGGTCTTACCCTGAGACTTACATTGCTAATACTTATGACAATCAGTATACTTTGGTTTTGGTCGTCCGGGGCTTTAACAGGTTCTGTGTACGCCTCTTCTGGGTATACTGAGAATCGTAGTGTATTGGGTGTGATGTCAAGAAGGAAGTATCACTTCAGTAATATGGAGATGATGATCACGCAGGGATACAGAACTGGTACTCTCTTAAATACTGTAGCTATCGGGATAATATGATAAGGTCATGATTATCCGATTAAGAGACTAGTTGCTGTTAATCCGATATATGCTTCGTACGGGGCAAACACAATTCCAGCCCCAGGCTTAGCATGTGACATCTGATATTGGATCGTAATACGCGATACTACGTATACTACGCCTGACAAAGATTACATATTCATTTATAGAATATTTCTGGAGAATTGGGTAGGCACGGTGCTTTGCTAGAAGCCAACCATGTCTTGTAAATCGGTAAGAACGTGGTACTAGGTACGCACATATTCGGATAGTCCAATAATCGTATTTACTGTCAACATATCCAGAGATCTCTTGGGTCACCTCCCGAAGATTCACCGTTGATATTCGACTCGAACAGAGAATTAATCTGGGATTAATTATGACAATAATTAATCTGGGAATTAATTATTAAATGAGAAAGAATTAATCTAGGATTAATTGCGTCAAGAATTTATCTGGGAATAAATTCGTCGAGAAGAGGGAACGCGATTAATTTGAATTAATCGGTAAAATAAATTTAATAGTTAAATTAGATTTTACTATTTAATTTATTTAATTGGGCTAAAATAATATATAGATATATTAATTAAAATTAGATTTCAATGTGGAATTAAAATTTGATTTTAATTCAAGCGAACAAATTAATTTGGAATTAATTCGCGAGCGACTTCCGTAATAATTTTGCTAGGCATTATTATTTAATTAAATTGGATTTAATTAAGTCGCAACGGAAAATTCGTTTAATTCGGAATTAAACGAACCCGGGCCCGAGCGAAGTTGCGTGTTGGATTGTCCGACTTAAATTTGGAATTTAAAGTGGGGCCTGCCAACTTACATCAAAGTGTTTGACACTTGATGGAATTTGGTGATTGATTGAGTGAAAGCTTGAGGTTGCTTTTTCTACACTCTAACCAATTCCAACACACACTTTTTGTATTTAAAAAGGGAAGTCAACATTTTGTAAGTGGTTGAACACTTGAAAAATACTATTCCCTCTCTCTTTTCTCTCAAAAGCCGAGAGCCTCTTGCCATGGAAGGGAAAATTTTTCTTCCATTTTTGTTCCAAGCTAGCACTTCAAGGAGTAAATCAAGGTGATAGGGAGACTCACCCGAGAGTTTGGAACTAATCTACAAGCTTCGAGCTACTACATCCAAATGAATTTTTTGAAAGCCTATATCCGGTCAAAGTAAGTTTTTTCCGCAACTCTCTTTGATTATTCACACTTTAATCATGCTTAGTGATCTTGGGACATGTCTTGGAGACTAACAATGGTATCTAGAGCCATCTTAAGCTTGATTTGGAATTCTAGGGTTTATGGATTTTATTTGGGGTTTTTGTGTTTAGAACATAATTTCTTCAAATTGATGATTTGGTTGAGCTTATATGATGTTGAATCGGATTTGTGCATTGTTGGATTTGTAAAATATTGATTAGATAAAAAAATCCCCAAATCCTATAGGTTGGCCGAATATATACCCTAGATAAACTCATGGGAATTTTAAAAAAATTTGACATATTGGATTTGTTGTTGGCATGAAATGTATATTGGATGCTGATTTAATTGGATTGGAATCAAATTGCATAATTATTTCTTGTCAAAACCGTCAACATGAAGCATGTTATAATGAATTGTTTTGCTTCAATTTATGTTGGACATGAATTGGAATTAAAGAGCATAATTAATTGGACTAATTAAATGTTTTGGAAACATTAGATTATTTAATTAATTGTGTTAATTACACTTGAATTGAATTAATTTGTGATTTGGAATAATGAGTTAATTTAATTTGTTGTGTTTGGGCTTAATGGGCTTGGTTGGGCCAAGTTTGGTTTAGGATAATTGGTTGGATCCAATTGGGCCTAAAACCATTTCCATAAAGTCCAAATATGATAATTGGGCCTTTAAATAATTTAATTGGGCCTAATGGGCCTAAATTGATTTTGGCATAGGGTGATTCCTAATTGGGCCTTGGCATTTTGGGTTTGACCCATAATTGTCAAAGCCCATGCCTAATGAATTAATTGAAAGCCCATTGGACTTTAATTGAATAGTATCAGATACTAATTGGGCCTTTGAGACCCATAAAGATTGGATTTGGAATCCAAGTCTAAAAGGCACTTTTAAAAGTGTAATTATTTAATTTGGAATTAAATATGAATTAGTATTGAATATAATTTAAATTGGATTTAAAATTATAGTTCGATATAATTCAAGAATACGTACTTTGAGTAATTATTCTTAAATGAGTTGGACTCGCGCAAATCAAATCGTTGTTTGAACATTGGATGATCATTAATTAAAGATTAATTAATTGGATTAGATTGATTGATAACATGCTATGTGTGAATACTTGGGTGTATGTATGAATAATGTATATCGAATGGATATTAGTTGGGTGAGGGAAATTTTGGAAATTGTTGTAATAAATTTAGAATTTATTAAATTGGACCTGCGTGTCCAGCATATTACCTCTTCTCTCATTGTATTTCTCTTCTCACATATTCCCCTCAATGTAAATGAGGTTTCTTTAGAAGTGTTATGTAATCGGGTAGAAGTAAGAATAGTGCTAGCGGGAGAGAGGAAATGGAGAGATTTGTTCTAGGAACAATTTGTGGGATATCCATCCACATATCATTATCAATTTATTTATCGTGCCTTATTATGCTTTTAGAATGCATGCTTAAGGGTGTATGATGAGACCTAATCAAAGATAAATAATTGGTTGCCAATTACACGAAAAACCCTAAAAAAATATTAAACGATTTCCTTCCATTGAATGATTCTCTCTCAAGATCCAATATTGGCATTGGTTTGTTGGCCAAAGTCAAGACCTTTGTCCATCGCGGATGTGTTTGAATCATGAAGGCTTTGTTCCATATCGCATGTCTTGTCCAAGTTGTGATTTGTTGGCCAAAGTCAAGATCACTTATTGTCCATAAACATCGATTACGAAGATTTCCAAGGTCAATGGGTCCCGCTTAACTGGAATCATTAAGCTTGTTGTGCCAAAGCCAAGGCTTAGTTGATTCTGAGGAAAAAGGTTAGGGAATATATTGGATATATTGGCATATATTAGATTTATGTTTCGGACTTGGATGTCCACCTACTGGATCTAGGAATTGGATAAGATCCAATTGATCTTAGAGATCTACCTAGTTAAATATCATACAGCTTGTTGGCCAAAGTCAAGGTTGTGTGTTATTTAACGGGATCCTAGCCCATTAGGAAACTAGGTTTCCCGAGTACTCAACAGAGGTTAGAGGCTCGCCGAAAAATAGTGGGAGGCAAATATTAAATTTGCAATTTCGTTTAGATACTTGCCAAAACGCGCTCATTTCATTCTTCGTCATTATTTAAATATATATTAGTTGGACTAATATTTAATTGTTGTTTTAATTAAACAGTTGAACTGTATTCAAACTACTTTATTTATAGTTGATTATATAATTGGATTATAGTAATCAATATATTTGAATTTAACTGATCAATTGTAGTTGATTATATAGTTAGACTATAGTAATCATCATATTTAATTGCACCCAAAATCGTTGATTAGATAGTTGGACTATTGGAATCAAGATAACTGAAAGATTAGCGTTAGGACATAATAATGGGTGAAAATGTCTTTAAGCGGCTTTAATTTTTAGATTGAGAATAAAACCTCAGGATAGTTCTGGGAACCGAGAAGTTACTTTATTTGATAAAGTGACGTCTCGGGCCTAAGCCCGAAGTTGAGCAAATAGTAGAACATGATCTTTGGAAGATTCGAGTGATGATAATTTTAGTGCTCAATCTGTTATGCTTGCCGCAAAGACTCCTTAATTTCTTCGTCAGAACTAAGGATTAGATCCTTATAGTATGATATTGAAATTGAAGGATCTTCATAGAGCTATACTTAGATCTTAGAAGTACTAATTGTAATAGAAAACTCTTGGAGAGTTAATGGCTATGCTCAATGAGACAGAGCCAGAGTTTGAAAAAGGGCAAGAAGCGCAAGGCGCATCTTACTTCAACATCCCAGAAGGCTAAGGCTTGGCAGAAGGCTTCTGGGGTGTGGAAAAGGTCAAAGGCAAAAATTGTCACAGTCTTCTAGGAAGACAAAGGATATATCCCAAGATGTCTGCCTAAATTATGGCAAACGGGGTCACTGGAAGCGTGACTGTCGTATGGACAAGGCGGACATAAAGGAAGTGAAAACGGGCAAAACGCCGGCTTCAGGTATGTTTGTTGTAAAAATGTCCACTACCAATTTTAAAATTGGATTTTAGATACTGGATGTGATACATAAATATATGTACTGATGTGTGGGATCTGCTGATAAGCAGGAGACTGGCTTCAGATGAGATTGACCTGCGAGTCGAAAAATGGGACGAGAGTCACTGTTTTAACCGTAGAAACCTAAGTTTAGGAACTACCATTTGGGTATGTACCTAAATTAGGAAACTGTTAAAGTGTACCTAATTTGACTAGAAACATTATCTCTATATCTAAGTTTAACCCGTTGCGGGTATACCTTTATATTCTAGAACACTAAGTGTTTTAGTTTTATAAAGATGATATTGAGATAAGCACATTAGATGTGAATAACAGCATTTATATTTAGAATATAAATGAATCTCAAACGTATAGCATGACAAACAAATAGCTCGAACTAAATTAATCATTTGAGACTTATTTGTGGCATTGTTGTTTGGGACACATTAACAAGACTCATATATCCACACTTTCGAAGAGTGGATACTAGGACGGATTTGATTCTAATTCAAATGATGTCTACGAATCTAGTTTATTAGGCAAAGTGCCTAAAACACCTTTTACTTGGTAAAAGTGCATAGTGACGTAAGTGGGCCCATGTCTAGCTAGGCTAGAGGTGGATATGAATACTTTGTAACCTTTACGGATGTGGCATGCTTACGGTGTATTCGGTTTGTATTATCTTATGAAAACAGAAGTCAGAAACTTTTGAGTAATTCAAGAGTTTCGACACGAAGTATAAAACAGATCGGCAAAAGTATTAAGACATTACAATTGGACTGTAGTGGAAAATACTTGAACAATACGTTTCAATTACTTGAAAGAGTATATTATTCTTTCATATGGACTCCTCCCGGAACACCTCAATTTGATGGTGTGTCTGAACAAAGAAACTGAATTTTGTTGGACATGATAAGGTTAATTATGAGTCACTCTGAGCTACCATTTTCCTTCAAGGGATACGCATTAAACAGTGCAATACTTATTTTGAATAAGGTTCCATAAAAATTTATTAGACAGACTTAATATTAGATATGAACAGGAAAGAAACTGGGTTTTCTCATCCCTGAATATTTGGGAATGCTAGGCATATGTTTGGATGATACCAAACTAAAACCCAAATCGGATAAGTGCCTAATTTGTGGGTTATCCTAGGAAACAAAATATAGTACTTATACAACTCACAAGAGAACATTTAATTGTTGCTCTCCATGCGGTTTTCCTAAGAGGAATACCTATATGCAGTGGTAAGAGGGAAGAAGTAAAACTCGATGAAAATCGGAGTAATATTATTCCAGGCACCGATTCCTTTATGGAACACAAACAGTTCATCAGGGATGAAACTGTACTACAATCTTCGAATACACAAGAACCGCGTAAGTCAGAGAGAGTCAGAAAACAACCTGGGAGGTACGGGTTTCTGATCTCACCTCATGAGATGTCAATCTTATTGAGGAAGACGAACCGACTACGTATGAGGAAGTGATACAGTATCGACTCCCTATTATGGCAAAGTGCCATAAAGTAGGAAATGGATTCCATGTATATTAACCAAGTTTGGACACTGGTTGATATACCGAAAGGCATTATGCCTATTGGTACTATATAGTCTTCAAGGAAGACATACATGGATGGCAATATATAAATGTACATAACTAGGTTTGTACAGAAAGGGTATCGTCAATGACATAATGTCGACTACGATGAAACTTTTTCACTTGTTGCCATGATTAAATCCATTTCGATAATGCTTGCTATTGGCTGCATATTTCATTTACGAAATATGGCAAATGGACATCAAAACCGCTTTCCTTAAACGGAAACCTTTTGGAGGATGTTTATATACAACCTGACAGTTTTGTTATACCAAAACAAGCAAACAAGGTTTGCAAGTTAATTCATCCATTTATGGATTGAAGCAAGCATTGCGTTCTTGGAACCACGTTTTGATGTAATCATAATGGTATATGATTTAATTCAAAACGAAAATGATTCTTGTGTATATAAGGAGGTTAGTGGGAGCACACTGACAATGATTATGCTATATAATGATGACATATCATTTCTTGGAAATGAAATTCCCATAATATAATCGGTGAAAGCTTGGCTTTCATGAAAATTCTCCATAAACTACTTGGGAGAGACAACCTTTATTCTAGGAATAAGGATCTACTGGGATAGATCTAAATATTGTTGGCACTCTCTGAGAACTCGTACATTGAAAGATATGTATGTGACCTGGTGTCTCATATGCTTTGAGCATATGGAGTCACAATCAGGCCATCCAAGTGATAGTCACTGGATTGATGTTAAGAAAATTCCTTAAGTATCTTAGATGAACTAAGGATCTCTTAAGCTATGGAGAAGGAGAACTTGAAGTGACTGGGTTCACTGTTGCAAGTTTCCTAACCGACAAAAATGACTATAAGTCTAATCAGGGTAATATATAGTTTGAATAACGGAACAGTGAGCTGGAAATCTTCCAAGCAAGATATTGTTGCCGAATAACAACAAAAACGAAATATTGCTGCAGCTGAGGCAGCAAGAGAAGCATTTGGATCTATAATAATCCTAATTAGATTAGGTATAGTTCTGTTAGCGGCTGAGCTAGGCTACAACACATGCTAAAGAATTAATGGTCTCATCAACGATACAAGTATGTACTTCACTGTTTCATCTGATTTGTAAGATCATACATCGTGGCGATGGGATGATCGAATAAATCGTATCAGATGATAACCTTGTAAATCCGCTGACGAAAGTAGTTTCTCAGCAGAAGTTTGAGCGACCCGTACATAGTTCAGGTGTAGGACACTTGAGTGATTGGCTATAGGCCAAGTGGGAGATTGTTGGACAATTATGACCCATAGCATCACTATATGTACAGAACATGGTGTTGTTGTACAAATTAACTATGTGACAAAGGAAATTGCTCTTTTATCATTTGTAATTGGATTACCAAGATACATAAATAATAAAAGTCCATATGATTAGTTCCGGATTAATAAGATATAAGACAGTATTAATCCACTAAGGTTTAATCATTAAAATATCCCTAGTCGTAGTATTATCGAGATTGGACATCGATAATGCAAAATAGACTAGTATTGCACTTGTGCGCATTGTAGGAGTAAAACGACATAGTTTTCATATATTTAAGTATTGGATACTTATGCAAGTGTAATAGGAGGTTCTGTTTACCGATGGTACGGAAACAGCTTCGCTCTGGATAAACCCCTCGGAATCCCATTGGTAGTATTACTATGTGTCTATGGGAGTCCGAATTATGGTAGGTGTATTTGGTCTTAACCTGAGACTTGCATCGCTAATACTTACGACAATCAGTATACTTTGGTTTTGGTCATCCGGGGCTTTAACAGGTTTTGTGTATGCCTCTTCTGTGTATACTGAGAATCGTAGTGTATTAGGTATGATGTCAAGATGGAAGTATCACTTCAGTAATATGGAGATGATGATCACGCAGGGATACAAACTGGTACTCTCTTAAATGCTGCAGCTATCGGGATAATATGACAAGGTCATGATTATCCGATTAAGAGACTAGTTGTGTTGTTAATCCGATATATGCTTCGTACGGGGCAGACACAATTCCAGCCCCAGGCCTAGCATGTGACTTCCGATACTGGATCGTAATAAGCGATACTAAGTATACTACTCTTGACAAAGATTACATATTCATTTACAGAATATTTTTGGAGAATTGGGTAGGCACGGTGCTTTGCTAGAAGCCAATCATGTCCTGTAAATCGGTAAGAATGTGGTACTAGGTACGCACATATTCGGATAGTCCGATAACCGTATTTACTGCCAACATATCCAGGGATCTCTTGGGTCGCCTCCCGAAGATTCACCGTTGAGATTTGACTCGAACAGAGAATTAATCTGGCATTAATTATGGCAATAATAATCTGGGAATTAATTATTAAATGAGAAAGAATTAATCTGGGATTAATTGCGTCGAGAATTTATCTGGGAATAAATTCGTCGAGAAGAGAGAACGCGATTAATTTGGAATTAATCGGTAAAATAAATTTAATAGTTAAATTAGATTTTACTATTCAATTTATTTAATTGGGCTAAAATAATATATTAGATATATTAATTGAAATTAGATTTCAATGTGGAATTAAAATTGATTTTAATTCAAGCGAACGAATTAATTTGAATTAATTAGCGAGCGACTTCCGTAATAATTTTGCTAGGCTTTATTATTTAATTAATTGGATTTAATTAAGTCGTAACAGAAAATTTGTTTAATTCGGAATCAAACGAACCCGGGCCCGTGTGAAGTTGCGTGTTGGATTATCCGACTTAAATTTTGAATTTAAAGTGGGGCCCGTCAACTTTCATCAAAGTGTTTGACACTTGATGGAATTTGGTGATTGATTGAGTGAAAGCTTGAGGTTGCTTTTTCTACACTCTAACCAATTCCAACACACATTTTTTGTATTTAAAAAGGGAAGTCAACATTTTGTAAGTGGTTGAACACTTGAAAAATACTATTCCCTCTCTCTTTTCTCTCAAAAGCCGAGAGCCTCTTGCCACGTGATGAGCGGAAAATATATCAATATTTACCGCCCCTTTAACTTAATATTTTGTTTAGTTTCTCGGGTTTGATGAATGTTTTGATGTGTTTTAGTTTATTTTGCAGATAAAATAATATCGGGTCTCAATGAAATCATTTAGGATAAATGTGGATCAAATAAGGGCAATTATGGGACTTGATATATTAATTTTGGAGATTGGAAACTTGAAAGGGCGTTTTGACGAAGTGCAGTTTTGGAAATTCCAGTTTTGCGCATCTGTCATATTTTGGGCATAACTTTTTACTCAGATATCGGATTGAGCTGATTCAAGTGCCAGATTAAAGAAGATTCAACGATCTACAACTTGAAAGAGAAAATATTTTCACGAACTTTGAAAGAGAAATTTTCGAAGAATTCTGAAGATTTCACGATCGAAATTGATGAACCATCCAGAAGTGTGTGGAGTGTAATTATTAAAAGTCATTATCAATCATTTTCAAAGCAAAATATTAATTAATAATAATTAATAAAAATTATCAAATCACCACCAAACAAGATAAGCAATTAGTGGAGCAATTATGGATTTGGTGGAGTAA
>SKCR01015657.1:0-44084 GCA_019454045.1 Zanthoxylum bungeanum
GATTACAATGTGAAATGAAGGGGAAATAACGAAAAAGTTGAGGCTTTAAATTAGACTTGTTGGGTGCCCTTTTTTTATCACAGACACGGATGGGCAGATTGTCAATAAGTCAACTTTTTTGCAACAATGACATCATCCCTTTCAAAATATATTCCTGTGTGCCCCCAAAATCAACTAATTTTCCTGACTGCGAAGAGTAAATTGATGGTGCTTTGGTTCTGGTCTGATTCAAGAATAGCCACTTGGTTCTGAAGTCATATATCTAATGGATTTCGTGTTTTGATTATTCTTTTGAATGTAAAAAATAAAATGTTCCATTGAAATTTACCATGATAAATCTTTCTACTCACTTTAAATTTCAGAAAAGGAAGCAGGATGGAAATGAAGATCTTAATGGCATTCACAGGCAAAACAAAAGTAAGGTAATGCTGAAAGATTGGTGATTTTTGTTATCACTAGCTAGCTCCTTGTTTCTGGTGTGAGTTTCTTGATATACATACTGTCAGTTCAGTACATATTTATGAAGCCTTCTGTTTTTTTTGCAGCATAAGAGCTCAAAAATTGATGAAATGGGTGCGATAAAGGTAGCAGGCTGAAATGGTGGCACACTGTAGTTCATTTGTTTTCTCAGATGGTGGTTGTTGAGATTATAGAGGGGTTTTCCTTTTCCACTTGCATCATTGTCCAATTTTTTGAGGTAATGCCAGAATCAAATTTCTTTAATCATTTTTACCTTGGATACACACACTAATTTTTTTTATCTTGCTTTCCATTTTTTACCTCATGTTTCACTCTTTATATATGAATGATCTTATCACAAACAAAAGATTGCAATGCAAGCCCATCTTCAATTTAATAAACAGTGTGTGTATGCCTCAGCTGTATATCACTCGGTAATTAATTTAGTTTGTGTATCTAAACTACCACGGATAATGCATAATCTCCAGCAATGTACAGACTTCTTTGGTTATTTCTTTTTGTGGAATTCAGTTGTTTGTTCTTATTGTTGTTCTCTTATTTTTCCTTTTTATTTACAAGTTTGAGACCATCTTGAATGATTCTCTTTTTCTTTTCTTTTTTTGGCAGAGTAGCTTCTGAACTGACTAAAGAATGTTAAAAAGGTGAATTCATCAGGGCAGAATGTTTGGATCCAAGGTAAAAATGACTAAATATGATTTTTTTTTTTTTTAAAATCATAACAGTGATCTAATATAATTGCTGGTAACAGATAAAACATCTTGTTATTGGATATCTCAGCTTTTACACGTTACTGGAACCTTCTTCTTTTAATTATTTTTTGGCTTTTTTCTAGAAGTCCAAGCTTAGTTTCAAGAACGATTTAAATTGGGGTTTGATACTTGTTAGTTTTAGGAAGAATGAAGCAAGAGGGGGAATGTACATGATGCTTTTTCTCTCTTCACCTTTTATGTCATTGCAATGCAATGACCAACATATCCTAAATGGGTTGTAAGAGCCTAATTCTTTTCTTGATTTTGCCCAACATGAATGATGGAATTCCCAATTTATTATGGCATTCTTTTTGTAAATAATACTAAAGAGAACAAGAGTTTTGTGTCATTGAGGGAACCATTTTGTCAATGAAATGAAAATCATTATTTCCTTTGTTATTATAAGCAATTGATTAACTTCTGCATCTGCTTGTGGTTTATTCAGATGGGCACTCAATCCTTGAAAGAATTAGCTAATTTTAACATTCAATTCCGAATAAGCTTTATTCAGATGGGCACTCAACTCAATCCTTGAAAGTTATTGTTTAATTTAAAATTTAGGATTGAGACGATTTTGGGTTTTTTTACCAACCCTTTACGTGATTGTGATTATCAAATTATTATTTTTTGTATGGGTGTATCCAATTAAAATTTTAATTGATTGTGTGGATTCTCATAAATCCATATACTATTTTAATTCTATTTGGATTCTTACAGATTTTAAATAATTGTTTTTACATGGATTTTTTTTATATTTTATTTGCTAAAAAAAAAACTTGGGGGTATTTGATAAACCCATGGTAACACTTCAATATCTAGTAGATTGAAGTTGAAGCATGCATGATCCAAAAACTCATTTATTTATTTTGATTTTAGTCTTTTCATTGGCTAGTAACTGAAGTGGTTTCTAGCTGCGATGCATGTTGCCAAAATACAAATTCTTTTTTGACAGCAATTGTATTATGTATGTGCCAAATCCAATGCTCAAAAAAGGCAAATGAAAAATGATAATAATAGTACCCCTATAGTCAATTTTGGTGGCCCACTTTATTGGCAAATATAATAAATAGCCAAATAAATGCCACCAGATTTGAATATTATTGTAAGGAGTTGTTATTTTTTAAGTCAAAATTTGGATCAAATTGATTTATAATATAATCATCTTGAGCTGTAAGCCTGTAAAATTTGAACTCCAAAGACATACAACCAATGGATGGAAAGTTCTTTTGAATGTCTAAATTGGGTGTGTGCTTGTTCTCTAGGAAGCAAGCAAATCAAGCCAATTGAATTATAGCTTTAATGAATTGAATGTATGCACCAACAAAGAAACAAGATTTAAGAAACAAGATTTGGAATCATTAATATATATATATATTATTTTAAACAAGCTTAGTTGTTCACCATGTGAGATGGATTTGGCTGCCAAGATGATGAAAACTTCTTCATGATGGATTGGACAAACAATAGTAAAATTGATTTACTTCCTTTTTTTTCCAATCAGTCTTATAAATTACTCATTATTATTATACTTTGAAATTTTTTGAAAAAAAGAACATTCATAATTGAATGTTAGTTAGTTGTGTTAATACTCAACCAACGACTTTCACAATAATTTGTATATTTTTCGAGTCTACTTTGTAAATCATGATATATTTAACTAATTAGATAGAAATTATTGTTAGTCGGCATAGATTTTCACCGTATTGGGGTGATCATAATAACTGAGGGATTCGAAAAAAAAAAAAAAGAATTATTTATCAACCAAACATTCTTCTTATGACTTGATTCAATCTCCTAATCTTGTAGATCATTAAAAAAAAATAATTAGTAACTTCTTCCGAAAGAAAAATAACAATACTCCATTGGTTTTGCCCCCACTTCATTTTGGATATTCTTTTGCTTTATAAGTGCTCTTTCATGCTCCTAAAGATAATCATCATTTATGGTTTCCTTTATTCCCTTTTTGATAGCTCTTTTATATGCTACTATAGTTTCATTTTTGTGTGGCCATATTGTTGTTATATATATTGCTTGCTCATCTTTACATTTCTTGCTTTATTTTCTATTCCTTTTTTTCTTTTCTATCTTCTTTTAATAGGGTATCCTATAAAGTTTGCTTCTTTAAAAGCTTGAGGCTGTTCAATAACAAAACCAATATGCTAATATATTGCTTGCAAGAGGGTAAATAAATTTCACAACTCATAAAAATAAAGTGAGAGAACCAATAAGATTCCAATTTCCAAGCAGCATCTTTGAATACATCATCACTTGAGATAGCATTTGCCAATTTTTTTGTTTTTGTTGTTCCTTAAATCCATGTTTTTGTGCAACACATGATGGAAGGGAACAATTTGAGTTGGTTGAAATGTTGCAATGTGACATAAGATTCAAGATGGTGGTTTAAAATGTACACCGACAATTCCTTGATAAATTATTTAGCCAAACTTATAAAATGTGGTAGATAGTGTATAAAACTTCCGTTATAAATAGAATTTGAGAAAGATTTTAATGTACATAGTTTTATATGTATTTTTTTACAGGTAAATTATTTCCAGAATTTGAATTGTGATCAAGCTAACATAAATATTTAGTTCAAATTAATCAATTTAATGATTTATTTAACTAAAGATAAACCAAAAAGAAAAATATTTGCTCTATGCTTTTTTGACATTTTAAGATATGCCAACATTTTTTCAATGAAAGCATTTGGTGTTTTGTACAAGTCCTAAAGGGCGAGTAAAGAAAGCCATTTTGGTTTGACAATGAGTGCAAGAAAGCTAATGTGGGATCACAAATGTTTTTGTAAATTAAGAAGATGGGTACACTTAAGTTTATTTATTAGGGAATGAGTGTAACAAAAAGACATACAATCAAAGAAAGCCAGATTTGGGATGCTTTTTAAAGTTTTGTTTGGCAAAGATTTTGAAAGCACAAACATTTTATTTTGAAGTTTGTTGTGTTAAATCAGAAGAAAAGAAAACTACTATACAAATATAAAAAGCAATATTCAAGTGGTGTGATTTTGTGGTGTATGATTTAAGATCTCACATTGAGATTCTGGGTTCGAATTCAGGGAGTGTGTTTTTTGTAAGAGTCTGGGACAGTCGGAGATTTTATCTACTCTGTTTAAGTCCGAAATTAATACTTTGACGGCGGAATTTTCAACGATTTTAAATATATATATAAAGCACTTCTTAAAAACAAGAAGGATCAAATAAAAGCATTTCTTACAAAAGTACTTTCAAATTTCTTTAATAAGCATGTAAAAGGTTTACTCTCTCCCTCACTTGGTGCCCTAAAGTTAGAAAAAAAAAAAACTTAATTAAATCGATTAATGGGAGAATCAAACAAATGGTTGCTTCTAAAAACAAGATAAGAATGCATTAATTTTTTTTGCCTTCTAAATTCATTCACCAAAAGCACTTTGTCCACTCTTTTGTATGGATTTGGGTGTATCTAAGTTATTGACTCACAAAGTGCCACTCATGCTCTTCTTTAGTTTTAATGAAGATTGAAGAGCTAGAAATTTAAATGGAGTTTAAATATAAACAAGGTACTTTTAAAATAAAGTCGATTCTTTTCACTTAATTATTAATTTCTTAACACATAAATGTTCAATTAAAAATCACATCATTCTTTTAATTTTTTTTTTAGATTCTACATTTATAGTACAATCCATATATTTATTGTGGATAAGGTCGAAAATCTATTCCTACATCTCGAGAGATATATTCCCACTTCTTTAAAGATATAATTGTGAGAGATTTACTCATATTTCTCAGAAGATATTTATCATATATCCATGTTTTTAAAAGATGATGAAACTTAACATATAAACTCAATAAGAACGTGCGAATGAGGTACTGGCCTCATTGGTAACTCATGTCTCTCACCAAGTGAGAGACATGAGTTCGAGTCCCCACAAAAGCAGTGGGGACTCAAACCTTCCCTTTTAGAAGGAATATGTTCTCATATATAGGAGTTGATTCACAAGCTGTGTCTTGGCTGATTTAGAATTTGTAAATCCCGAGTTATGTCTCGGTTGATTTCTGGGCAGTGCTATAATTGTATGTATCTAGAGTCTCAGTTGATAGCATATTGTAATATTCATAAGTTTGTAATAATTAAAAAAAAAAAAAACTCAGTAAGAACGTGAGTAGTGAGTACTATTAGACTAGAAACCCAAATCAGATAAAAATAATGGTCAATAATTTTGAATATGATGATACACCGTCACCGATCATACCAATACCTATGTTATAATTTTTTTTTTTTTAAATCGTTGAAAATCTTATTGCCAAACCACCATATCCGGGCTTAAGCGGAGCATGTAAAACCTCCGACTGTCTCAAACTCTTATAAAAACCACATTCCCTAGATTCGAACCCAATACCTCAAGATGATATCCTGAATCCTACACCATCAAGACATGCGTGAACATGAAATATGACTTGATTAATTAATTTTATTGAATAATGAATCAAATGAAATAAAGTTTAGTTTCATATAGTAACTATTTATTTATTAAATTGATGTCGGTCCAATTTTGCTTATGCTATGCTAGTGCAGTCCAGGCAGTAAATTAAATATGATTATCATCAATTATATAATAAAACAGTAGCAATCTCACACCAATTATTGTACTCTCGCTTGTAATCTCATTACACAACCCACAGTTGATTTTGAATTATGTCGTGATTATTAGTTAGATCCAAATTTATATGACTAAAATGATTATTAATCTTATGTTTTTGCTTTCTTTTTCATTTTAGGCTTTTACTAAAAAGATGTTTCAATTCGTCTCGTTATTTTTTAGTCAAACCTATTACATAAGATTTTGGATACCTACATTCTATCGGAATACATTCATTAGTTCAAGTTTTGGATCAAAATAATCCGCTGACACAAATGATTTATGAGAGAAAATTAAGTTAATTGGGTCCCCAAAAATTGAAGGGACGGACTTTTACACCACATTTTTTTTAATTCAATTTAAGTGAATTTCCTCAATTATCAATTCATGATCCTTGACAAAAAAAAATCTTCTCATGGGAACCTAGAGAGAAGCATCTCTGCATCAATGTGTTGGTGCAAGTACATTTTTGGTTGTTACTATGCCCTATTCATCATTTATATACATATATTCACACATTTTTTTTTTCGGTTGTGACATGCAATTATTATTTTTATCATATGGTCAAGTGTCGGTGTTCTTTTCCATATATATATATATACATTTATTTTTTTACTTTGTTTTTTTCCTGTGAGAACACGTGTTATGTAAATGCTAATATTTATAAATATGAAAATTCATTATAGTGTTAACACTCATAAAATTGAAAATGATAAACAACTTTCATAAAAATTATTATATGACTTTGATGTAAGAATTTACGACAAAATCACAATATGTTCCGAATCAATTTAAGATACAAAACTTATATTTCAAGTTTGTATATGTAATATCATTGCTGATTTAACTATGAGTGACAGAGCCATCAATCCGAAAATCGATTAAAAACATTTTATAAATTAATGAAAAATCTTGTTTATTATCAAAATAATTGCGAGTTTACTCATTCTAAAATGAAAAACACATCATTTTTATTTTTTTATAAAAATTAAATTTTATCCATACTAAATTAATGTTGGGGGTAAGCCACTTCATTAATTATACTTGCCAAAATAAATTTATAAAGGTTAATGAAAGTAATATAGTAAAATCTGATATCATAAGTAACTTACTAATTTAATTAACCAAGGCTTGATAATGATGGTCATAAAATTATTAGTTTTAATGAAGGGTAAGGGATAGATGATAGATTCCAGCAAGAGAGGTGTGAACTGTGAAGTGAGTTCAAAGAAAAATCAAAGATACAGTGTGAAATAAGACCGTTTTGATTGACTCCATATTCGGCGCATTTGTCATCAACAAATTACAATAAATAAATAAATAAATTAAGTAAAAACAAATACAAACCAATTCACCTCCACTTGAGTTGAGACCCCACAAAATATTATTTCATTTTATTTTCATATGTAAATGAAGTTGATTTTTTTTTCTTTTTTAATTTATGCAAATGAAGTTGTAACTTGTAAGGAGGAATTAATCAATGTAACAAAAGATAATAATTGATTGCTAAATAACTATAATAAAATCGAAGATGGTGATTGGAGGTGATAGGCTGATGGGGGTATATGATTATGATAGATATTTTTTAATAACATTCATTAGGGGTGATCACGGTTTCGAGTCAAACCGCAACCCGACCCGAACCGCACCAACCTGAATTGTACCGCGTGGTTTGAAAAAAAAATTAAAAATGATTTCGGGTCAATTGGAACTGAATCGCAAATTTCGGGTCGGTGTGCGGTTTTGACCTAACCGCGACCTAAACCGCCCAAAACCGTAAATTTTGTCTCAAACCGCGACCCGAACCGCCAACCCGCATTCAAATTAGATATTATTTTATATATTCTTCTTCTCTAATCATGAAATTTAAGATATTTAATGATCATATGACAATATGCAACGTATAAATGAAAATTAGGTATTTTTTCTCTTCAATTATTATGTGAAAACACACAAAATTTCCTTAAAAAAATTTATAATCCAAACCGCCGACCCGAACCGCCCAAACCGCTAAACCGCCAACCCGAACCGCCGCGATTTTCCTTATCAAATTTACGGTTTCGGTTTCTAATTTCTCAAACCGCTAACCCGTATAATTTGAAATGGAAAATGAAAAAACCGATCCAAATCGCACCGCGAAGACACTAACATTCATATTACAACCAATTTATCAATTAAGAAAGGGGGAGAGGGAGAGGGAGTAATAAAGTAAGAAAGTGACTTTCATTTCAATATATTTGACTCCATAATAAATCACTCACTCACTCACTCCAAACAAGTAGACTCACCTCACCAGGCCAGCTGGCAGAATCTTAGCTGGACGCACCTCCCCTCCCACTCAATTTTCTCTCACTTTCCTTTTTCATTTTCCCTCAAAAGAAAACTTCCCTCCCACCATTTTCTCTCTTGGGTTAACAACAACACAGAGACAATGTCAATGCCCAGCAGCAGCTCCTCCTTGCTCATCAAATCCCTCTTGATCTTATCATGCGCACCTTCCCTTTTATCCTGCGCCTCCATCACCACCAACCGTCGGATCCTCCATCAACCATTTTTCCCACTTGATGCTGTCCCTCCATCTCCACCACCACCTCCTCCTCCTCCTCCCACTCCAAATATCCCTTTTTCTTCCGCTTCTACCCCTAACAATTCCCCATTCTTCCCAACTTACCCTCCTTCCCCTCCTTCCCCGCCTCCCCCCTCCAACTTCGCTTCCTTCCCCGCTAACATTTCCTCCCTCATCCTCCCCCGCTCCCCGGACAAACCCAAACGGAATTCCCAAAAACTCCTCATCCTCGCTTTCGCCTCTGTCTTCTCCGCCCTCCTCGT
Organism: Zanthoxylum bungeanum; assembly: GCA_019454045.1. Taxonomy (NCBI): domain Eukaryota; kingdom Viridiplantae; phylum Streptophyta; class Magnoliopsida; order Sapindales; family Rutaceae; genus Zanthoxylum; species Zanthoxylum bungeanum. The sequence goes on from SKCR01015657.1 coordinate 8,692, forward strand.
CGGGGGCCTTTTGGTCTTTTTCTACTGCCGCAAGCGCAGTCAAATGCGTCTCCTCCACTCCACCTCCGACGTCAAGAGTAACACTACCAGTAACAATAACAGTATCCGAATTTACCCTCCGAATCCAAATGCCGATGCCGCCGCGAGGAACGCTCAGAAGCTGAGGACCAATCGCACCTCCTCCAGCTCAGAGTTTCTTTACTTGGGTACTTTGGTAAATTCGCGAGCTGGCATTGACGATTCCACTACCGATACCGATTCGCGCGGCAATACCAACTGCGTTTCACCGGAGCTCCGCCCGCTCCCGCCCCTCTCTCAGCAGGCTAGCTTTAAAGAGAATCACCAACAGCATAATGGTGACGTGGCGTCCAGCGCGGCGGAGGATGACGATGAACAGTTTTATTCTCCGAGAGTTTCGTTGGGCGGAACCGGAACCGGATCCGGTTCGAGGAGAAACTTTGCGGCTGTGGCGGGTATCGGAGGGAGGAGCAGCGAGTCGAGTAGTTGTTCGTGTTCGTCGACGAGTTCTCGGTCGTTATCGGCGAGTATATCGCCCCCGATAAGTTTGAGTCCGAGAAGATCTGATCCGAAATCTCCCGAGACAGCTCAAGCAATGCCGACACGGTCGGTTTTCGCAATGATGTCGCCTTTGGATTCTTCCCCAGACAGAAATATTATTAAGTCGCCGTCACTTTCTATAGCTTCTACGTCACCGGATACTAGATTGTCACCGTCAAGATTTAATCTTTTGAATCGGAATGAGCTGTCTTCAGCTTCAACTTCACCAGAGAGAGAGTTGGAGAAGGACCCAGATGATGAATCTTCAAAATTGTTTGATGTTTTGGAGAAAAATGCAAATGTTGGGGGGTCTTATCGTGTGAAGAAGCAAGATATGTCACCGAGATCATCGAGTGTTTCTTCGTTATCTTCAGCTTCTGCATCACCTGATAGAATTTCAAAGAAAAGTGAAAATGCTTCTCCGAGAGAATCAAATGATTCTTCTTTATCATCAAGCCCAGATGAGTCACCAAGAATGTTGAATGTTTTTGATCAAATTTCATCTCCAGTGAGAATTAACAATGCTTTGGAACATCCAATTTCAGCCCCTCCACCACCGCCTCCGCCACCACCACCACCGCCTCTATCGGTGTCGCCTAAACAGAGGAAGCAATGGGAATTGCCTGTGGTTTCAACACCAGTTGGTCAAGCAATGTGCCAGCCACCTGCTTTAATACCGCCTTCGAGGCCTTTTGTGATGCAAAACACAACTAAAGTTTCTCCAGTTGAATTGCCTCCAAGTTCTAAAACTGAGGAGAGCGTTGAGGAGGAGGCTTCAAAGCCGAAGCTGAAACCTTTACATTGGGATAAAGTGAGAGCTAGCTCTGATCGTGAAATGGTGTGGGATCATCTTCGATCAAGCTCTTTCAAGTAAGATTCTGCCATTTAACTGATGTTGCTTTTCGATTTTTCAGTTATTATATTGCTATGTTATGGTTGTTTTTATTATGGTTGATGAGTGTTTGGTTCTTGCAGATTGAATGAGGAGATGATTGAGTCATTGTTTGTTGTAAATACACCGGGCTTGAAACCAAATCAAATAACTCCACGGTCAGTTCTTCCTTCACCAAACCCAGAGAATAGGGTCCTTGACCCCAAAAAGTCGCAAAACATTGCAATTTTGCTGAGGGCGCTGAATGTGACCGTAGAAGAAGTCTGTGAAGCCCTTTTAGAAGGTACATTGAAGTTGTGGAGTTATTAGTACGACACTTTTTCTTTAATTCTGAAAATATACATTTGGTTGTATGGTTCTTGAGTTAATTATCTGGATTTTAAAATATAAGGTGTTGTTTCGTTAGTGGAGGGCACTCATATTTAAGTGGAATTTATATTTTAGCATGAAATGTTATTCAAGTTCATATATTTAGTTTATATATGCTAGTGTTGTCTCAATGGAAACAACAGACAAGTAGCTTAAATTATTGTAATTGCTCTATTACAGCTTCTTCATCAATTTAAAATGCTGCAATATGGAAATTTGTAGCCTAACCATTATGGTTTATGTTGTGAGAGTTGTCTGAAATGCAACTTCCAAATATTAGTACAATCTTCAGAAAATTCATCTTTCAGTGAAATTATATTAGTCTTGAAAGTCTCTGTCTATAAAGACTTCCATCACCGGCTGGGTTATTTCCTTTAGTTGACTTACTGAGAATGCAACTGAAGTTATATTTATTTCAATACAGGTAATGCTGATACACTTGGGACTGAACTTCTTGAAAGTTTATTGAAGATGGCTCCTACCAAAGAAGAAGAACGTAAGTTGAAAGAGTACAAAGATGAGTCCCCAACCAAGCTTGGGCCTGCAGAAAAGTTTTTGAAGGCTGTGCTTGATGTACCATTTGCATTTAAAAGGGTGGATGCAATGCTTTACATAACCAACTTTGAGTCTGAGGTTGAGTACCTCAAAAAGTCTTTCGAAACTCTTGAGGTAAGTCAACTCTTTCTCCCTGAGCTGTCTTCTTGGCTGGTTATTTTTGCTTATCTTGAATATGTAAATTTTCAGCCTTGCATGTTCCCTAATATTAGAAATTTGTCAGTACTAGATGGTAGTACTTTACTGTCTCATCTCTAAGCTTCATTTAGATGGGCATTCATGATGCTGTCCTATCAAAGCTATTCTTAACGGTCTCAACTAAGATGCCCCTGCGAATGTAATTCAGTATGCATTTATGTTCAATAGAATTACTGACATTTGATTGGGTCACTTGGTGACTGGGAAATCCATAAAATTTACACAGTGGTGTTTAGAGATCTATCTAGCTCATGTCCATGGGTATAAATAAGGCAGATACTTAAATCTTTGGTTCCACTGATTATAATGTAATATCCCACCATCCATTTTTGGGTCAAGATGGACTAGTGTTGCTGGATGCAATCATTTATGGTTGGCATGGTCTCATGGATTTTCTTTTCATTTTTTCCCCTTCCAGGCTGCATGTGAAGAATTGAGAAATAGTAGGATGTTCTTGAAACTTCTAGAGGCTGTTCTCAAGACTGGGAACCGCATGAATGTTGGGACAAATCGTGGTGATGCCCATGCCTTTAAGCTTGACACACTCCTCAAGCTTGTTGATGTCAAGGGCGCAGATGGAAAAACCACACTCTTGCATTTTGTTGTACAGGAAATCATAAGAACTGAAGGTGCTCGTATATCTGGTGCTAACCAAAATCCAAACTCTAGTTTGAGTGATGATGCCAAGTGCAGGAAGCTTGGTTTGCAAGTTGTTTCCGGTCTCAGTTCGGAGCTCAACAATGTGAAGAAAGCTGCTGCCATGGATTCTGATGTGCTTAGCGGTGAGGTGTCCAAGCTTTCTAGAGGCCTTGGGAACGTTGGAGAGGTTGTGCGATTAAATGAAACAACGGGGCCAGATGAAAGTAGCAAGAAATTCTCAGAGTCTATCAATAAGTTTATGAGAATGGCGGAGGAAGAGATCATAAGGATTCAAGCCCACGAAAGTGTGGCTCTGTCTTTAGTGAAGGAGATAACAGAATACTTTCATGGGAACTCAGCAAGGGAAGAAGCTCATCCATTCAGAATCTTCATGGTGGTCAGAGACTTCCTTACAGTTCTTGATCGGGTCTGCAAAGAAGTTGGGATGATAAATGAGCGAACAATAGTTAGTACTGCTCATAAATTTCCAGTTCCAGTAAATCCAATGCTGCCACAAGTTTTTACTGAAATCCAAGGCAGGCGGCAGTATAGTTGTGATGGTGATGAGAGCTCATCTCCTTGAGCATTTTATGACTTGTCTCAGGCTAGCCAGAAACAGCTGAAAAGTGGTGGTTGTGCCAGTTGATTGGAGCTTGTAATGGGCTTGTTAGGTTTATGTTAATTTTTTTCTTTTGTACCTGTATAAATCAATGTAAAAGATTTTGGGAACAGTTACATCCTATAGACAAATATATAGAGCAGGAGATTTTCTTTTGGAAGAATAAGGCAGTCTGTTAAATTGGTTGAATGCCTTGTAAACCTGTCAAAAACTTGTGTCATATATATTAAAGCTATTTAGTCATAGAATGTTACATTAAGAGTCTATTGTAGCTTAACAAGTACAATTTTCTTCATTTTATATGATGTACATTGAGCAGAGGCTACTCTTCACTTATCCCGAAAATAACTACATGTAATTATTTTCGGGATAAGTGTATCTGTGTCTATCATTTTTGGACATAAAATGGGATGAAGGCTTGGCTCGATATCTCTTGATAAAAAGCCTACTTCTCCTGTCTTTCAAGTACTATTGGATAAATAAAATTATTATTTGGAATATAAAAGCAAGTATCAATTCTTCAGTCTCTCAATTATACAACAGTTACTTTGTTGTAGGACCATAATGAATTTTTATTTCATTCACGCTTCTCTACTAATTAGAAGCTTCACTCCCTATGATCTTGTGCAAGTAAAATATTGTCTCACTTGCTCATGCTTTTGCCTGACTGCAAAGCCTTAGCATCCATACGCTCGAGAATACAACGTGCTTCTTCTTGGGTACCTGGAACCACATTCCGAATCCTGAATCCGTTTGTCGTGGCCTTTGCCTCTGGAGGTAAAGTGAAAGTGAAATAGAATGTGTTTGATACCTGTTTCACAGAAATTAAATGTATAAAATATTAACAATATATACGCGAGGAATTTTTGCTAGAATCATAACAAAGCTATTAGCAACTCATGAGTAAAAACCGGTTGCTCATTTTTTATGAGTAGAAATTTGCTTCTAAGGCTCATTCTGGAGATCTTAGGCTTACCTCACTAGACCTGAACTCAGGCCTTGTAACATGAGCAACGACTTCAATGTTAATTAGAGGCTGATCAGGATTCTCAAGTTCTGTGTACAGGACACAAGACTTGAAACGCAAAAAGTCTCCCACGTCCACCTGCTCAAAGAATTATGTTCCTGGCATCAGATGTAGCAAAATATCGCAGATATAAGTTGTGATGAAATTCCAGCAGCGACCAGTTACAGATGACAGAGAATAATTAACGGAACTGAAAGAGAAATTCACGCTTTCAACATGCTCAGGGTGAAAATGCTAATTGCTAAATAAGAGTTAATTCAGAATTGAGGTTTTCCTAGTTCTAAGACTTCAATAGATCGCCATTACGATCAAGTTAATTCAGTTAGCTGGACTACAATATAGGAGGATGAGGGTACTCACAGGTCTTAGAAAATCAACGTGGTCAACTTCCAGAAAGCAAGGCACCAGTCCAGCAAAGGCATAGGCAGTTGAGAAAGCTAATTCAAATGCTCGGTGCATCAAAAACCCCCCAAAGATTCGGCCATGGATGTTTCTTTGTTGTGGCTGACAAATCAAAGCATTTTCAAGTCGGGTATCTCTTAGAAGAATACTGTTTCTGTCTGCCAAAGCTGGCATGTCACAGATGACCCGACCCTCTGCCAACAACGCCCCAAGTCTATTAACCTCCCCATCGTCAAGTTCTCTTCTGTCTCCTCCTGTCTTTCTTTTCCTCAGTTTGCTTCTAGCTTCGGCTTCTTCAAAAAGAAATTTCTCACTCTCAGTTTGTGGCAATAGCCGGTTCACTGGAGCAGCTTTTCCAGTCTTAGAGTCACGTGCCACAAATATGAAGTTAGCTGTCAGAACTACAGAGTCTGAAATATCAGAGACCTCTGCGAAGCAAAGATCAAAGTCTATTTTAGTAATCCCTTAATACCCAGTAGGTTTAACTGAAACAATATAACAAATGATTTATTATTAGCAGCTTAAAAGCCTTTAAAGCAATATTACATCTTCATCTTAAAGATATAAGGAAATTGATATTGAGTTCCAATTAAGAAGGCTAACTAATCTTCACATATGTAGTTTATTCCAAAAGAACTACCTTTTGTGGACTGAATAACTTCAAGTTGAATTTCAATTGAGGACCTGCCCACCCATATGGCAGCACCAACTATTTTGAGATCGATGTCAACACTAATGGGTTTCTTCAGTACAATCTTGTCGACTGAAGCAGTGACCAGCAAGAGTGGCCTTGTCATGCTATCATCATCAGAACAATGCTAATTCACCAACAAAGAGAAAATGATTTAAGGCAACCCCATGAATCGACGTTCAATTCACACAAATTCACTAAAGGCAAGCACATGAAATGTAGTTCAAATCACACAAGCTAGCAACTCATTTCATAATGCTCGAGCATTTGCATGAAAATCAAATACCGAAAAAAGCTGATGTCACATTCATTTTCGAGCATATGATTTTTTTGCATGTTTTACACTAATTCCATGACAATCATATCAAAAAAAAAAAAAAAAAAAAAATTCAAATTCACAACCCAATTAACAAATCAATCACAACCCACTTCAAATGCTTCGATTTCGAGCAATATCCACACAACAAACTCCATTAAACCCCTCAAACAGCTAAAATAACCAAAAAAAAGAAAAGAAAAGAAGCATCAATTACACAAAATACCTTGACTGATATAGTACCAGCTAGAGCATCAAGATCCTCAAGCAACTTCCCAATTCTGACTTCATTCCAAGGATCTCTATACTGCTCTCGTAAAATAAAATCAGTAGAAAAATTATACAAAATACTAGTCCTGCTCTGACAAGGAGTTTTAGTAAGCAATTCACTTTGTGGGGGAGCATCTTTTGGTGGATCAAGAAGTCTTTCAAAAATTTTAGACCTTGCTTCCCATAAAGCATTTGTGACTGGTGAGTGATACATTCCTGGCCACAAACTTATAGGCTTTCTGTTGGTTTTGGGGTCTTCATCAAATGGTGAAGCAAAGGTTGAAACAACAGGGATGGTTCTTGGAGATGAGGAATTGAACTCCATTTTGGGAAATTTATTTAAGAAATGGGATGAATTTTAAGATGCAATTAGAATAAGAAAAATAATGAGAATTAATTAAAGTTGGTTACTGGGACTTGCCTCGTTGGCAAGTTGCTTCCATAAGCACCTCCACCGGGGTGATTGACTGATTCGAAGTCAACGATTTACGAATATTTCATGGGAACCGAATGACACGCTTTTGCACGGTCCAGGGTTAGGTTGGGCCTACCTAAGTATTTGGGCTATGAAAGCATGAAATTGATTTCAGACCCGACCTAAGTAACGGCAAAATTTTATGGTTTAATTTTAATTAGATTATACTACCTCTTCTATTACCACACTTACATATTCTTTAGTTAAATAAAAAAAAAAATTAATAAAAATAAATCTAATGAGTATTTGTTTCATCTCCGTTAAATTGAATTTATATTTTCATTTAATGATATTTTATTTGTTACATTTTCTTCTTATTATTCGTATATTTATGTTATCTATTCAATTCTAAATTCAATTATAATTTTTAATGTGTCTCAATTTAATCGATCAAAATTATTCTAAAAAAATTCACCAAGTCTAATTTTTTTTTTTAAATATTTTGATTCTTTTTGAAGTTTTAAAAATTTATTTAAATTAATGTATATATTTTGTAACCATATAAATATTTGGTATCTTTATAGATATGCACTTAATTTAAATTTGAAGTCTTGGGTTTAATATATAATATTCATAATTTGTTTTTTATTTACACGAAGTTTGGGACTGGTCAGCAAGGTATGACTCATGACACGACACGTAGGCCGTGAGCAGGGTCTGCCTTGTACAAGTCGTAGCACGACACGTGTAACATCTTGAAATTTTTGGAATATTTATGAAAATCTAAGTCTCGCGACGTTGATGAAGTCAATAATTTTATATTTTGATGTTGAAAAATATATCATGATAATTTAAAGTTGTGTTCCAAAATCTCGGGATTTCGTGGATTTGGAAGGACCAAATATGCAAATTTTTATCATAATTAAATCAGGTAAAATTTTATTATTTTGGCTATAAAAATAGTGAACGAATTTTGATTGAGCTGATTTTTGAACCGTTGGACTCTTTTTTCTAAGACGAAAAACTTATGTGTTGAGCATTTTTTGAAATTTTGTGCAGAAGAGCCTCGAATTTATAGATTTTTGAAAATGCCCCAATCTATAGGTCTCTTTACAAAACGTGGGGGGTGCTTTGTAATTTTCAGAAAAGTTCCTTTAAATACTCCAGTTTCCAGAAAGTTCCTTTAAATACTCTAGTTTCCAGAAAGTATGAAATAACACAAAATTCACACTTTTGCTACAGTGTAGCACATCAACAGGGAGAGAGGGGGTCGACGAACGGCAATCTGGAGACTACAGGGGTGAGTGATCAGCCGACCATGGTCATCCGGCCACCAAGAACCTAGCGGTGGCCGACGATTGGCTGTTGGCCACCTGTGGTGGCCGGAAATAAGAGAAAAAAGACCGTAGCTTGTTGGGTTCTATCCGGTTTCATTTCTTGACCTCAAAGAACGAGCCACCTATCAAATTGAAGCCATCGATGAACACTATGAGGCTGCAGTGGTAGTTTTGCTAATCAGAGTTCGGTTTCATGCAAAACAAGATAAAATCGAGTTATGAATAGTAATCCATGAGCTCAGATGTTGCGATTGGTATTTTGACAATTCCAGCACGTTCTTGGACGTATTTAGAGTCTATTGGAACCCTCGAAAGCTCAATAAGCTGTCCCGATACAAATTCATTATTTTAGGTGTACAAATAATGAATTGAGTTAATTATGAATGAATGGATATAATATGTGTAATAGATCGAGTTTGAGTGAGATTGGAATTGTCGGGATTAATTTACGATGGTACAAATATTTTCCGTTAAATTCTAATTTCACGTATTTCGATTCCTTTGTAAATATAATGATAGATACGGGTTAGCTATGCTGATATAAGAATATTTGAATGATTTTGAAAATGTTCGGATGATTCAGGATCCTTCCGTAGTTTTTCAGAATTTTTTTCAAAAATACGTAATTTGAGGATTTAAGCTAACTGATTGATTTAGAACAGTGTATAATGATGTGTTAAGGATATTAGAATTATATTGGGAGAACCGCGAAGATTCGAAAGATTTCGAATCCATTTGTAATATTTTCGAAATTTTAGGATTTTATGCCGAAATGTGAATATGGTGTTATGAATTTATAATGTATGATGTTCTAAGATTAATGAAACTGAAATCGTTGAAAACAGATTCGATTTGAGTGTTCTAGGAAGACCAAAAAAATTTATGTTATTAAGTTAGTTTACCCATAATTTAATGGTTCTAACCGTCTATATTCCGTGTTTACAGATGTAGGAAGGGAAAAACTAGCTGGAAATCCCATGTAAGTACCTCAACGTGGACTTGCCTGGAGTAAACATTGTATCATGGTTGACTATATGTATATATTGTATGTATATCTATAAATTAGTACGTATAGCTAGACCCGGCCGGCGGTTCGGTTCTGTTCGGACCCGAACCGAACCGGCCGGTTTCCGGTTCCACAAGTGTGGAACCGAAACCTAAAACCTAACCGAACCGAACCGGTTCGGTTCCGTTTCGGTTCGGTTCCGTTTAATTTTTTTTTAATTATTTAAAATTAAAAAATGAGAGGAATCAATTAATCAAAGCTTAAATAAAAAAAAAATTATTAATTTTAAAAAATGAGATTAAATTTATAAATAAAAAATTTTTACATTGAAGAGCTTGAGCTTAAATTTTTAAAAATTTAAGTTGCCTACGTATCCTCCAAGGGTGAGAGGAATCAAAGCTCACGTAGTTCCATTACAAGTTTAAGACATATCCCCTTTGTAAATTATAATTTTACAATTATCAATCATCATTATCAGTTGATCCTTCGGCTCCGGTTCCGCAGCTCCGCTTGCACTTGTTGCAGAAGCATTATCGAACAAATCTTCAAAATCATCGGGGGCATCTTCTTGTTGTCTCAGATCAGCTCGAGTCCAATCATCCACGCAAGCTGTTGCTTCTAGAGTGCTTGGATGTAATGAAGATCGCCTAGCTTCCAATATATTACCTCCCCAACTGGGCTTGCTCAACCGCAACGGTGGAAATAGGTGCTGCCAATATCTCTTTAGCAATAATAGATAAAACATGATATATATTTTGATGCCGGTTCCACCATTCAAGGATTTTAAAATTTTTACTGCATAAACTTTCATTAGAAAACTCAAAATTTGTAGATAAATAATTATCTAATTCAGGATTATTAGTGTCGTAGTATCCCTAGATTTTTTATTTCGTTGCAATAACCAACGATCCCCTGCGCTAAGTCTTGTTTGAATTACCTAGTTCGCTACTACTAGATTGACCTAATGTTCCTAAGTTATATCTTACAATATAATCATTAAATAAAATAATTAAATCATTTCTTAATTTCGTCATTATGCTCGTAATATCAATGTCATCTAATATTCCTAAATAACCATAGTAAGCTTGTAAACCACCATTCAAACCTTCTAATTTAAATCTAGGATCAAAAACAGCAGCAATAAGATAAAGTAAAGGAATTTCTCTAAAATAATGCAACCATTTTACCTTCATAACAGTAATGGCTTCGAGCAAAACAATATCATTAGGGTCGTCACTGTCAACATGCTCATCGAGAGTGCCAACAATATTCAAACTCTCAAGAAGAAATAAATGTGCTGTAGGATAAAAACAACCGCTAAAAACTAAAGTAGCATCATTAATACTCTTAAAATATCTAAAATTTTTTCACAAATATCCATTGACTAGGATAAAGTGTGATATTTTGAACATGTTGAGAAAAAAAACTACATAATGCATCTTTGTATTGAAATGCTTGACATAAAAGAAAATAAGTAGAATTCCAACGTGTTGGAACACTCTCTAGAAAATTTAATCGGTTTAAAACCATTTATTTTACAAAACTTGGTCCATTCTCTCCTAACTTGAGAATATGACCAAATACAGTTAAGTGCCATTTTAATTGGATCAAGGAAAGGAGATAATGATTTTAGACCGTCTTGCACACATAAGTTTAGGACATGACATGTACAACGAATATGAAAAAATCGACCCCCTAAATTTGGTTGACATATTTCTTTTAAATCATTGATGGATGCAGTATTTGCAGATGCATTATCAAATCCAATTGTTAAAATTTTTTCTCCTAAACCATATTCATCAAAAATTACCTTCATCATTCTATAAATATTATGTGCAGTATGTTGGTCATCAAAAACTCTAAATGCAATAAGTCGTTTTTGCATGGTAAATGATGCATCAATCCAATGACAAGTCACACCCATGTATGAGTGTGTTTGCCAATGGTCACTCCAAATATCAGAACATATAGAAATACGACCTTTCATCTCTTTAAATATTTCATTTAAAATAATTTTACCATCTTTATATAATTTGAAAATATGACGTTTTGTTGTGTTTCGAGTCATTCTACATGCAGCAAGGTTTAAAGCATTATGCACGTAATTAGTAAAATGAAGTTTTTCACCAAAGCTTAAAGAAAGATGTTCCATACAAGTTAATTTCGCAAATTCTTCTCTATTTTTTGCATCAGAATATTTAAATAAATCTACACTACTCGTACCTCTACTAGATGATGCGTACCTGGCCATTTGAGTCTGCGTCGTATCAATGCCAAATTCAACCGGATGATGTTTCTCCATGTGCTTGATCATATTGCCGTATCCACCAGAAAATTTATAGATAACCCACAATAGTTGCAAATTGCTCGTTGTGAATCATCTTCTTATATTCCAAAGTAAAATGAATTTTGAAAATATCGGAGGACCGAGCCTTAACTTCTCTTCTCCGTGATTGTGCACTGACACTAGGGCCGCTCTCTTGGGTTGGCATATTTGACATTATGTTCTCGGATGAGCTTGCCATTTTTTTTGAGAAATTAGGAAGAAAAATAAGAAAATTGAATAATTGCGATGCGAATGATAACAAATTAACAACTAAATAATTGAGATTGAGAAAATAAGAATATAAGATTATAAGAGAATCGTATTGAAGTAAGATTGAGAATAAGAGAATTATAGAAAATGAGATAGTTGAGAATTTGGTGTGATGAAATTATGAAAAATGAATCCTATTTATAGAATTTTAGAATTTTTTTGATACAAAAAATGCCCCTAAATATAACCGTTTTATTACCGTTATTAGGGGTACATTAGTATTTTATATAATAAAAATATATTTTTTAATTTTTTTTATTTTTTTTGGCAGGGAGCCGTTTGGCAGAGGAGCCAAACGGCTCCCTGCTCCCCCAACGGCTACTAGCCGTTGGGGGAATTAGGGTTCCTGTTGGAACCGTCCGAACCGATGGAACCGTACGGTTCCACCGGTTCGGACCGGTTCGAGTTGGGGTGGAACCCCAACCGAACCGGTCCAATTCCGGTTCGGTTCCGGAACCGGAACCGGTTGGAACCGGAACCTTCCGGTTCCAACCGGTTCGGTTCCGGTTCGGAACCGGAACCGTGGGCCGGTCTACGTATAGCTAATGGTTTCTTAGAAACATGAATTACAAATTTCAAAAGCGATATGGATGTGTGTGTCTATACGCGACTTATAAAATTTATATTAATAGATAAGTTTTATAAGTAATGGATCGAAAATTGGAACTTGACTTCCAGATATAAATATTTAGTTTACGTAGTCGACTTTGACAACTGCAACGTCATAGTTATGAGTATCCCTGTGTTGGGAATCAGAATTCGATGCAGTAGCATATAGATATTCTTTAAAGAATATAGACATTGATACGTGTAAGCAAACTCCATATCGGAGTTATGTTTGCCATTGATGTATCTGAAGTTTGCTGATGATAGAATGATTGTTGTTTGACATATGGTCGAGAACATCGACATGATGTATTTCAAAAACTCATTTTAGCAAGTATATTACAATTCTAGTTTCAGGTTTAAAGTTTAGTATGTTTTCAGACAAAGCTTAATTTTGGTACATAAGTTGTAAAATGGTTTTAAGAAGTATTTCTTGACAATTCAGTTCTAGTTTTGGACCGAAAACAGTTTAGATCCGAGTGTGGATCCAATTTTATGAGATGAATTGATATGTTTGATGATATGTGTGAGCACTTTATACCATGGAGTTGCATATGGATGTGATTGAAAATCTGCGACACAGGTTCATTTTGTATGTATTGGATGATTTGGATGTCATCAGCTTATGATCAACCTTGATTGACTTATGTTGACCTGAAAATGAAATATTACATTTCATTGCATGACATACATATTCATACATTTGTTGTGATGATGAGTACACATTTATGCATAGATCAAAGAAAGACTCTATGTACATGAACATATACAGATTCGGGACTAGGAGACGATGATAATACCCTTCTGCTTCAGATGTCACGTTCTTGAGTGCAATTTCAGTGTCTTGGGAGACGAAGATACATAACGCCCCATGACACTAGCGATTTTTTCAGATGGTGTATGGGGAACGATTATACGTAACGCCCTCATACACTAATTTTTTCACATATGTTTTAGATAGACGTCTAGGGAGACGGCGATACATAATGCCCGTAAATACCAAGTTTTCACATAGACTTTCCATTTTTTAGATAAAAAATAGGGATTGTGCATGTGGATGTAGACGATACATGAACTTAGTTTCAAAGTATTTTTCATTTTAAATTTTATTGAAAAGCATAGAGATTTAATTCTTGTTTGACGGATTAAATTGATGAGCGAAAAATATATCAATATTTACCCCCATTTTACTTAATATTTTGTATAGTTTCTTGAGTTTTATGAATGTTTTGATGTGTTTTAATTTATTTTGTAGATCAAATAAAATCAAGACTCAATGAAATCAATCAGGATGAAATATGGAACAAATAAGGGTAAAAACTGGACTTGATATTTTGATTTGGAGATTGAAAACTTGAAATGAGGTTCTAACGAAGTACAATTTTGGAAATTTCAACTTGTGTAATTGTTGTATTTTGGCCATAACTTTTTATTTCGATATCGGATTGAGGTGATTTAAGTTCCAGATTAAATAAGACTCAAAGATCTATAATTTTGAAGTTCATAAGATTTTCGAATTCTGAAGTTTTCATTACCGAAATTGATGACAAATCTAAAAGTATGTAATATGTAATTATTAAAGTCATTTTCAAAAAAAAAAAAAAAATGGAAATTGTCAAACTTCCACCAAACATGCTTGTATGTTTGGTGGAGGATTTGGTGCCATGTTTGGTGGAGAAATTGGTGGAAGCCTTTAGATTTGCCTATAAATACCAAGCTAAACTTTGTAAATTTTTCATGCTTTCTTTGGGGATTTCTCCATGAAAACCTAAAAGAAAGCGCTTTGCATGTTTATTTAAGTTTTCTTGTATTTTCTCTTTATTTATTTAATAAATTTTTCTGTGTTTTTAATTACATCATGAGTAGGTAATCTATTTTTGTTGGAGTCTGGGGTGAAACTTTTAATATAATAATTTAGATATTTACTCCCTTAATTTAAATAAGTAAATTGAATTAATTATTTACCGCCTCTATGGCCAGTTTTACATTATTGGACTTAGTTTCCGCCTATATGGTCAGTTTAGGTGCTAACCTTGTTACAGTCTACATGGTTGGTTTATATGATTTTGTTACCACCTATGTGATCGGTTAGACTTTGGAAAAATGACATTCACTGCATAAATGATCGGTTTTAATATAATTAATTCAAGAAATGATTAATTGGTAAGAGAGTAATCTATATTTGAAGTATTAAAAAAGAAACCCATAGCTTCAAAATTTTCTTTTATTATTGTAATTTTCTTTACTTTTTAATTATCAGCTATGTTATTCTGTCTAACTATGCGTTTTGTAATTTTAGGTATGTTTTTTAACTAAACATATTATCTAGGAGTGTGATGAATTCCAATATCACCGATTTATAAAGTTGGTTATTTTATATCTTGGCTAATATAAAGGTTTATTTATTGAGTCTTAAGCTTAATGCTTCTTGTAATTGGCCACTAATAAGATTGATTTGGTAAACTTAAAATGAACTTAACGAAGAGATTTTAGGTTTCAGCCTTAGACTCAATAGCTCACGATCTCACTTAGGACAAAAGACTTTTAGGTAGATTTCCTTCCAGGTTAGACATATACCTGTCGGGCATGGGTAACCACAATTGGAACTTAATATTAATGAATTTAGGTAATTTGGTTAACATAGACATATGATTAATTGGATTACTTTGGGTGTTTGCATCTGACCATCGACAGAGGCTTTTGCATTTTTTTTCCGGGTTAATAAACCAATATATTGCATAAACATGAGATAATCACTTCATCTTTAAAAGATATTGGAAGGATTCACAACCCTATATAGTTTTATAATATTTATTTTACCTTTAATTTATTTTCGCATTGTTTTAATTACTTGTCTTTAGTTTAAATTCACCAATCAAATAATAATCAATCAATTAGATACTCGTATACATTTGGCCTCATATATTAACAGCTTAGGTATGAAGTTCTCATGGGATTGATATATTTTATACTACTTGAGCGATACGTGCACTTGCATAACGTGTGTGTTTACCACTGATCAAGTTTTTGGCACCGTTGTCTGGGACTTATTTATCTTTCACTATTAATCTTGGGGTTAGATACCTTTACTTGTGTCTAATTTTTTTTTCTTATTATTTTTGTTTTCTTGTGTTTTAAGTTCTCAGTCACTACATGAGAAGGACCAGAAGCTTTGAAATCTGTCCGCTTGACCTAGAAATTGAAAGGACAATCAGACAGTTAAGAAGGGAAATGAGAGAAAGCCAAGAAGCACTTATCAACATGAACATTCAAGAACTTGAACCTTTGGAGGTTGCACCACCAATTCCCATTCAAGACAGAACTATTCCGGTGGTTGAGGGCTTCATATCATGTATTGTACTTTCTCTCTTACCAGCAAATGGGTGTGACATCAAAATATGCATTCAGATGATTCAAAAATTAGTTCAGTTTGAGGGGAATGCAACTAAAGATCCTGATGTCTACATCAGCAACTTATTGGAAGTTTGTGACAAATTCAATTAAAACTGAGCGGTAAAAGAAGTAATGAGATTGCGTGTGTTCCCATATTGCTTGAAAGACAGAGCTAAGGCTTGGCTACATTCACTACCAGCAGGTTCCATAACAACTTGGAATACTCTAGCCACCAAATTCCTTGTAAAGTACTTCCCCTAGCCAGAACTGCAAAGCTGAGGAATGAAATTACATCTTTTGTGCAACATGTCTCAGAATCCCTCTATGAAGCTTGGGAAAGATACAAGGAGTTACTCCGGAAATGTCCTCACTATGAGATTGCGAAATGGCTACAAGTCCAAACCTTCTACAATGGACTTTCTGGACTAATGAGAACCACAATAGATGCTGCTGCCAGAGAAGCTTTAACGGCAAAAGGAGAAGATCAGGCCTGAGACCTAATTGAAGAAATGGCCAATAACCATTCGTTATGGCTAAAAGAAAGGAGCATGATTCAACGAATAGTAGAAATCTACGAAGTCAGAGCCAACATAGCAATGAATGCCAAGATGGATCAGATATGAAAATTCATGGAAACTCTTAGCATGTGGGGTAATATTAGATCCACAAGTTTACCAACGGAGGAGCACCAGAGGTAGAATCTTACAATCAACATGATGAGACGGTGAACTATATCAGCAATTTTAATAAATAGGGGAATAATACCTGTCAGATTAGTATATGAAGATCAAATTTAATCAATATTATGGAGAATTCATAAATTTAAATGATTCAAAAAGAAATGAACAAAAATAACTCATTACGAAACATTGAGATGCGTCTCAAGAGCGAAAACTCCTTACACTGCCATCTCTGAACAATATTTCCACTAGATTAGTCAAAAATTTATTGTTGATTTTTGTGTAGTTTTTTTTTTTTAAAAAAAGAGAAAATCAATAAAAAAAAATATTTTTTTACACATAAAACAACAACAAAACAAAAACAATATATATTTTTTTTTAAAAAAATAACAATACAAAAATAAAAATATTTTTTACCAAAAAGGAAAACACACAAATGAAAACTATTTAGCCAGCTATCCTCTCCCCAACCAAATGGAGACATTGTCTCCAATATCTGAATAAGAAATGGAGTTTAGAAGACATTACCTGGTTATTTTTGAATTGAAAATTGAATCTACAATTATTTAAAAGAAAAAGAAAGGTTACAAATTAAGATTCAAGTCCAATCTATATTTTTTCCAAGATCATTATCTGACCAGTCTAACTTGGAAAAAATATGGTCGATTTTTGGTTCATAAGCTAAAAGTTGATTAATTAATTCATCAGCTTTTCTTTCAGTTAGAACGATATCTTTTACTGGTTTCGAAATGAACTTGTGTCTTTTGGCATCCTCAAGAAATATTAAAAGAAAATTGAAAAATTAATCAACATTAGGTAGTATAATGAGTTTTCGATGAATGTTCAAGTTTGGCCATGACGCAACTGTGAATATTTCTTCCAACATGCCCAGTCCACCTGATAAATCAATAAAAGCGTTAGCATGATTAATCATTTTAGTAAGTCTTTCAGATATACCTAAGACAATGTTGTAACATCCCCGATCTGGGAGATGTTACCGGCAGAGGATAGTAGTGCTAACCCCATAAGCCTCTGACTATCTGAATATATTCTAAGCTATTCAAATGCAATGTCATGCAAGGAACTATAACTCAATTTAAAATACTTTTGTTCCTCATATCTGTGTACTAACAATACTTTTTCCTTACACATAAAAACAGATACTTATAAAGACTCACACTTCACTAGTACATACAAAAAACTTTATATTGACACTGATTGGACTCTCATGCAATATGACCCAATGCTGGTGGACTCCATCCTTAGTGACTGCATCAGTATCCGTCCTTCCGAGCTTGTCCTCCTGGAATCACTACAAAACAATATAAACTGGAAGGGGGTTAGATGGTCATACGATCTAAGTGAGTGGACTACAAATTGAAAACTGATAAAAATCTTTTAGCTTTAAAATCATGTTTTAAAACATGGTTACATGAAAAATCTGTTTCTGAAAACTTCATCTTTCTGAAAACTGTCTTTAAAACACTGGTTTCTGAAAACTCTTTACTAAAGTCTGACTTTGAAAACTATATACTGGTGATCTGAAAATTGATAATAACCGATGCCCAGAACAATAGCTCAACTGCGGCATCTCTGAAAACTGATGGTACTCGATGCCCAGGACAACATCTTAACTGCGGCATCTCTGAGGCTGGTGGTGCCCTACGTCCAGAATAAAAGCTCAACTGGCAACGTAGAGCTCTACACCCAGGACAACAGCTCAACTGGCAGTGTAGCCACCAAACAGGATTTCGGGGATCTGTCGACCCTAGTCCTGCTCGAGGATCTGAAAGTGTCCCCTCAGTCATCCACATGTGCACATGTCTCTAAATCTGTCAATTCCATCGTATCTCCAGTTACATACTGAGGTGAGGTTTTACCTCATGCCTCGAAAAACAAGAACATAAAACATGTACTGAAAATATAAATCTTAAACTGAAACATCTATCTTTCCATAAAACTTCTCAAATCAAGCTAAATCATATATGATATAAAACAAACTTGGCTAACGCCCTAATTGCTGAAAAGTAAGTTTGACTGAAGTAAATGCGAAATAAAAACTATGTAGAAAAAGGGAAAGTGTCTACTCACTGTTCTAGGAGTTGGATGGAACTATACTGCTTCGTCGAAAGATATCGTATTTCCTACAATGGTCTAAAGTTGATAGCATGATCAGACTTGAAGGGTACGAGATGAATTCAAGAATTAGATTATATCACTAGTTCTAAATGCTAAAGTCATAATTCATTATGTTAAGTTGTATTGGAATGTATAGGAAGCGTAAGAACTAATTTGAGGTCTTAAGGGTAGTATTTAACAAGCTGGGGTGGAACTGGAACCGTCTGAAATCAATTCAGACACTTAAAAAAATTTGTCCTGTTTTCCTATCATGCGTCGCGACGCGGGCACGATTTCCAGAGTTCTGTTCTTGTGCGAAATTTTTCCCATTTTCATCCTTAATTCTCAATTTCATTTCCAACACTCAACCCATCAATTCATATCAATTCTACACCTCTCATACTTCTATATCATTATCATTAATCACTCATTTATTCATCGAATATCATTACCAACTATTTCTCTAAACCTTTCTAACTCAAACATTCAACTCCATGATCCATATCTTTACTCCCATATCAATGTTTCCATTCTTTAAACCAAACACAATACATTATCATAACACCATTTAACATACAATAAACTTTCATTTTATCAAATAAAGCAACTTCCAATTATTAATCAAGTTTTTACCCAAAACCATCAAGTTGGAAATTATCAAGATTTTCATGATTTTAATATCAAAATCTACACCACTATTATCCTTATCAAGCCAAATCAACCTATTTTGATGTTCAAAACTCAAAATTCCTAAAAATAAGAAATGAGTCAAATTACTTTACCTCTTTTCCTCTTGGTTTTTCTTCATCCTCCAAGCTTCCAAGGATGCTCAACCTCTCATCTTTGGCTCTTCTTTCATTCTCTTCTTCTTTCTTTTTCTTCTTCATTCTTCTTCCGCCTCTCTTTCTTTCTTCTCATTCTTCTCTTTCCTTCTATTTTCTCACGGTTCCCTCTCTTTTCTTTTCCTTTCATTTCGTTTTCTTAGTCTTTGGAAATGGCAAATAGTGATTTGTTTAAATAGTGGACCCACTAGATATTTTACAAATTGAAGAAAAATGTAGAAGTTTATGGAATGTTTGAGAAATTCCCATTTAGGCCCGAAATTACTATTCATCTAGAATTTGACTTGCATTTTTGACCGGGTTCTGGTCCGATTTTGGAAAAATATATAACGCGGAAGTTGTAGGTCTCGATCTAAGATTTTCAACGATATAAACATTCATAAAAATTGGAGATTGTATGAAAAAGTTATGCCCAAAATATTATGGGCGGTCCAAAATAAAACGGTACAGTCCAGTTCCGGGACTTCGAGAAATCTACCGATCGTCTCAAAATTTATTTTATAGATATACTTGGTCCCATCATAATTATTTTACATGTCTTCACTTCTTACGTGACGGTATTACTGTAGGCAGTAGTAGTAAGAACTACCGGTCGTTAAAATTTCTCCCCCCTTAAATAGGATCGTCCTCGAATCCTATTTGGCGTCTAACTCGTGGTTTCATTGACCTCTTGTCTCTAATCTCTGCTGGCTACTTGATATTTCTCTTTTTATTTTTCCTAAGTCCTCGTTCTATAATAGTTCCGCTGAGTACTTTTGACTACTGCCCTTTTGTTCTTTCGCCATAGCTTATACTCATTTTCTCTAAGATTTCTTCCTTCTAGTCATTCACTTATACCGCATAACTCCTTAACTTAAGTAAATTCTTAATAACTAGTACTTTGGGTTTCACTAAGATTCCTAATTCTTCATATCTAAATTTGATGTCTCTCTACTCTGTTTGTCCAACTTGTCCTTAGTGTTATTTCTCATTGCTCGATTATCAACTCCCTATTTTTCCTTTACAGCTCTCAGCAGTCTTTAAGCTTCCCTTTTTCAGTAACCGCTTTGCATTAACCTATTTCGTCGTCTCTATACTGTAATACAAACCTACCAAACCACCCATAACCCGCGGTTAAACCATCCCAAACCCGTAGTGATTTGGTCTCTTTAAGCTAGGGCTAAGCACCTGCGCAATTCCTTACTAACTCTTTCTTAGTATTCTTCTCATCCTTTATTTATTTTACTAAGAGCTTACTTGGTCTATGTTTTATCCTTGGATTATATCTTATAGATCTCAATTTGTGATCTTTCTCTACTATTCTCTTATATCTGTTTGTCTTCTTATACGCGGTCGCAACTAAGTGTCTTTTCAATAGTAATTTCCATATTAAGGTAAACATGCTCTCTTAGTTTTTATATTATTTTACTTCTATCATTTCTTACTTAGTATGCTTCCTTTTGTTTGTTATTACCCTTTGACTATCTCACTTTCCATACTGGTATCAACCATCTTGTTGATTTACGTTTCTATTTCATTCTCCATTTTTCATCTACTATCAGTCATTTCTTTCTTTTTTGAAGGATACCTGATCCCATATGTCCTTGGTTATCCTTAACATTGTCATTTACCTTCTTATCATATACTTAGTTACTACTTCTTCTCTTGTTACTTTATCCAATGGTTCCTGTTAGTATCAATGCTCAGATCATCTCTCTTTTCTCATATTGATATTCTTGTACTTGCTCTTGGAGTCTCTCAAGGTTATACATTCGTCCCATTTATTATCGGTATCGTTTAAGGGTTGGGAGGGTGGGGCTAATCTCGAACTCTCGATGTTTGATATTATATGCCATTGCCTATAGCTTCGTGTATACCCGCCTGATATCTTTTCCTACACTGGGTTTTGCAACCCAAAACCTCCACCTTTCGAACTTTACTTTCGGTCATCAATACTTACTTTAGATCTTATACATGTCTCTCTAGAAGTACCCTATGTCACATTCCTTATATTATTTCCTTATCCTTTCTATCGCTTAATTTCCTGCAGATACTAAGTTCTTCTTTGGGTACTTCTTTAATCCTTTCTATTATATTTTATTAGGAACTTATTCTACTACAGAGCTTCCTTCCTAATCGTAGTTCTTAAACTCTTATTTTTTATTCATACACTTCATTCTTCCTAAAATCCTTCTTTTCTTAATGCAATGAGGTTCCTTTATAAGTTTTCTCACTATATCCTACGAATCATTCTCAACATAGTGATAAACCTTCTCTTTTCAAATTCATAGTCCATGATTCTCCAGATTCATCACCTAATTATCGATCCATCTCATGATTTGTTTGATATTTAATTGTTCTCATTTGCAGGTTCTTTCCTTTACCATGTTTCTAGGGTCCTACAACTATCCTTGATTCAATTACTTCCTTACTTCCTTATAATCCTCATACCATCGGGATATTCTGTTTCCTTACCATACTTCTTACTATTGAGACTATTTGTAAGTCATTTTTTCTATCTGTTTCTCAAATTTTGACCTTCTCTTGCTATAATTCTTAATTTGATCACTTCGTTCTATCGTCCATACTGATACCCTTATCACTTCCTTAAATACTCCCAATCTTATAGATTTATTCTTATACTATCCTTATGCTTTCCTACGAATCCTTACTAGCTCAGCTTATCTGTGGTTTCTACGATATATGGCTTTCTTGTGATCATTATTTACCCTGGCTTCCTTAATCTGTGAACTATCTTAAGTGTTTCCTTCTTTATACTCTCAAAACTTCTTTGATCTTTCTCCTAGTGTGATGTTCCTGTCAAGTCCTCCTTATCTCTCTTAAATAGAAACCCCATTGGGTTGCCCTCACGGTCGTCTTATACTAATAGGGACTGTTCACATCTCACTAATCCTTTTCTTTATGCCTCGAAAAGTTCTTTATCCTTGTTCTAGTACTTCATGTCCTTATGGAGTCCATTGCTCATGTAGGATAGGTATGAGATAGACTCTATCAGGATAACTTCTTTAACTGGTGTCTCGGAGGAGTGAAAATTTGATAAAAGTCCTATATGTTGAATCTCTTGACTATGGGGAGCTATCTATTATTCTAATCACCGTTCCATCTTGTTTTTCTACTAATTGAGTTTCGAAGGACCTAAAGTCTCTCTTTTTCTATTGGCATTTGTGTCCATTAGAAATTTCCTTGATCGTCCTTAAGTTCTTACTTTTCCCATCTTATAATGGTCTTTGGTTAATCCTAGGATTCGCCACCTATACAAGATGGTATACGTAATATTGACTCGACTTAGAGGAATTCTTCTGAGTAAAAAGGGTATCTTACTTAATGAAAGAACCTTTTCTTTGATCTTTTCACCGTCTATTTCGTTCTAATCTTACTATGTTTATTTTACTGCTAGTTTTGGTATTATCCTCTATTACTTAACTTCATGTCTCTAATTCGTGCTTCCATAGATTCCTCATTTCTTATCTGTTTTTATTTCCCTATCTCTGTCTACTTTTGTATGTTACTTCTGCTTCTCAAATCCTTATTCTCCATCCTTGCTATAGGTTTCGACTATGTCACTTTATTTTACGCCTTATACTATTGCTTTGTCACTTCTAACTCTCTTTATCCTTACATGTCGATTCCTGCATATTCTTATGGATTTATACTGTCTTTGAACTGATCTGCCTTTCAAGTTTCTAAATGCATTCATATCTGATCCCTTATGGTCATCTATGTTTATGAGATAGGTTCTGTAAGGATAATTCCTTGATCTGGTGCCACTAGAGAATTTGAAGACTTGATAATTTAAGGTTTCATCCCTATTAATTTTCTAGTGGTAAGGTAACAATCCGCTTCTGCTTCATACTTAAGGATCTGGGTCAGGGTTTGGGTATCAGGAGTTGTCGAAATCTTTTTCGATATTTAGGCTCATTAGAGCTCTCATTACTATTATGGATTTCTTACTTCTGTTGTCTTTCTGACTATGCTTCGTTACTTGGAAGTTTCACTATCTATGAGAGGATCTCAAAGACTATTAGATTACTTGGAAGGATTTCTTGAGTAAGAATGGAATCTTAAGATTGCTAGGCAACTCTAATACTTGTTGGGGATTTCGTTACTCTCTTTTACTGCTACGGGTTCTAGTATTTTGCTTACTGTTCTGATTCTATATCCTCTATCTTATCTTATTTCTCTTCTTGCTTTATTTTTCTCTTTCTACTCTTTTCGGTGGATATCTTTAAACCTTTTTATTTCATTCTATCTCTATACATCTATGTTTTTAACTGGTTCAAGCATTTATATATCTTTTCTTCTAGCTTTTCTTTTCTCATTTGCTATGTTTCCAACTTTCTTTGGGACTTATCATCCGGTTCCCTAGCTTATTCGGAACTTCAGAGAATAGTATGAGATGACTACAGAATGATCCTTATCTAGAGTGAGGAAAAGAATTCAAGTAGCTGGGAAATATTTACTAACATGTCTGTGAAGCTTTGAGGACGTACTCGAGGATTGGATACTGGAGAGGTAGTGCCTCATATACGGGTATCTCGGATATACTACGTATACAAGACTCTAGCAATCTGCCCACTGCAGTCACTGACTCTCTAGACCATGCTATGATACCATCTTTGTAACATCCCCGATCTGGGAGATGTTACCGGCAGAGGATAGTAGTGCTAACCCCATAAGCCTCTGACTATCTGACTGTGTTCTAAGCTATTCAAATGCAATGTCATGCAAGGAACTATAACTCAATTTAAAATACTTTTGTTTCTCATATATGTGTACTAACAATACTTTTTCCCTACACATAAAAACAGATACTTATAAAGACTCACACTTCACCAGTACATACAAGAAACTTTATATTGACACTGACTGGACTCTCATGCAATATGACCCAATGCTGGTGGACTCCATCCCTAGTGACTGCATCAATATCCGTCCTCCCGAGCTTGTCCTTCTGGAATCCCTATAAAATAATATAAACTGAAGAGGGGTTAGATCGTCATACGATCTAAGTGAGTGGACTAAGAATTGAAAACTGATAAAAATCTTTTAGCTTTAAAACCATGTTTTTAAAACATGGTTACATGAAAACTCCGTTTTTGAAAACTTCATCTTTATGAAAACTGTCTTTAAAACATTGGTTTCTGAAAACTCTTTACTAAAGTCTGACTTTTGAAAACTATATACTGGTGATCTAAAAACTGAAAACTGATAATACCCAATGCTCAGGACAACAGCTCAATAGCGGCATCTCTAAAAAATGATGGTACTCGATGCCTAGGACAACAGCTCTGCGGTATCTCTGAGCCTGGTGGTGCCCTACGTCCAGGATAACAGCTCAACTGGCAACGTAGAGCTCTACACCCAGGACAACAGCTCAACTGGCAATGTAGCCACCAAACAGGATTTCGGGGATCTGTCGACCCTAGTCTTGCTCGAGGATCTGAGAGCGTCCCCTCAGTCCTCCACATGTGCCCATGTCTCTAAATCCGTCAATTCCACTGTATCTCCAGTTACATACTGGGGTGAGGTTTTACCTCATGCCCCGAAAAACAAGAACATAAAACATCTACTGAAAACATAATTCTTAAACTGAAACATCTATCTTTCCATAAAACTTCTCAAATCAAGCTAAATCATATATGATATAAAATAAAATTGGCTAATGCCATAATTGCTGAAAAGTAAGTCTGACTGAAGAAAATACGAAATAAAAACTATGTAGAAAAAGGGAAAGTGTCCACTCACTGTTCTAGGAGCTGGAAGGAACTATACTGCTTCGTCGAAAGATATCGTATTTCCTGCAATGGTCTAAAGTTGATGGCTTGATCAGACTTGAAGGTTAT
Organism: Zanthoxylum bungeanum; assembly: GCA_019454045.1. Classification (NCBI taxonomy): domain Eukaryota; kingdom Viridiplantae; phylum Streptophyta; class Magnoliopsida; order Sapindales; family Rutaceae; genus Zanthoxylum; species Zanthoxylum bungeanum. The sequence continues at coordinate 34,064 of SKCR01015657.1, forward strand.
GAGAAGAATTCAAGAATTAGATTATATCACTAGTTCTAAATGCGTAAAGTCGTAATTCATTATGTTAAGTTGTATTGGAATATATAGGAAGCATAAGAACTAATTTGAGGTCTTAAGGGTAGTCTTTAACAAGCTGGGGTGGAACTGGTACCGTCTGAAATCAAATAGGACACTTAAAAAAATTTATCCTGCTTTTCTATCACGCGTCGCGACGCAAGGGTTATCCCCGCATCGCGACACGGGCACGATTTCTAGATTTCTGGATTTCTTTTCTTGTGCGAAATTTTTCCCAATTTCATCCTTAATTCTCCATATCATTTCCAACACTCAACTAGCAAGGCAAAGCAATTCTACTCCTAGCATACTCCATATCAGCATCATTAATCACGCAGTTAGGTATCAAATATCATTACCAAACTATTCCTCTAAAACCTTCCAACTAAAAACATCAACTCCACAACCCATATCTTTACTCCCATATCAATGTTTCCATTCCTTAAACCAAACACAATACATTATTCTAACCCCATTTAACATACATTAAACTTTTATTTTATCAAATAAAGCAACTTTCAATTATTAATCAGGTTTTTATCCAAAACCATCAAGTTGGAAATTATCAAGATTTTCATGATTTTAATATCAAAATCTACACCACTATTATCTTTATCAAGTCAAATCAACCTATTTTGATGTTCAAAACTCAAAATTCCTAAAAATAATAAATGGGTCAAATTACTTTACCTATTTTCCTCTTGATTTTTCTTCATCCTCCAAGCTTCCAAGGGTGCTCAACCTCTCCTCTTGGCTCTTCTTTCTTCTCTTCTTCTTTCTTTTTCTTCTTCATATTCTTTATTTCTTCTCTTCTTTCTCTTTTCTCACAGTTCCCTCTCTTTTCTTTTTCCTTTCATTTCGTTTTTCTTAGTCTTTGGAAATGGCAAATAGTGATTTCTTTATATAGTGGACCCACTAGATATTTTGCAAATTGAAGAAAAGTGTAGAAGTTTGTGGAATGTTTGAGAAATTCCCATTTAGGCCCGAAATCACCATTTATCCATAATTTGACTTGTATTTTTGACCGAGTTCTGGTCTGATTTTGGAAACATATATAACGCGAAAGTTGTAGGTCTCGGTCTAAGCTTTTCAACGATATAAAATTCATAAAAATCGGAGATCGTATATGAAAATGTTATGCCTAAAATACTATGGGCGGTCCAAAATAATACGGTTACAGTCCCGTCCCAGAAACTTCGAGAAGTCTACCGATCGTCTCAAAATTTATTTTATAGATATACTTGGGTCCCATCAAATTTATTTTACATGTCTTCACTTCTACGTGACGGTATTACTGCAGGCAGTTAGAGTAAAGTAAGAATATCGTCGTTACAAATGTACTATTCTCCATTTGATTTTCCGATGAGGTTTTCGTCTACCAAATTTTTTTTAATGATCCCCAAAACTTGACTATCATATTCGTGCACAACCTTTGAAACACATCCCACCAATCCAAGATTGCCACCGCCATATACTAAGAGCATGTTTCTTTTCGCCATAACTCTACTCAATTCTTTTGCAGCCTCAACAAATTCTGGTTTAGTTCCAAAACTAAATCCATAAAAAATACACAGATATTAGTGACTCGAGTGTCTTCTTTTCTCCATTTTTGCTCCCTCTTTTATTTAGATGTGTCGAAAAAAGAAATGACGAGCTGTATTTATAGATCATGAAAAAGGGTTAGTAATAAAGGCACTAGTATCTGTAAAATGATAATTGTCAGATGAATGGTAAAATAGAACGTGAAAGTTAAAAATATTAGATACTGTCGGGAAAATTAAAGTAAAGAAAATCAAAACAGTAAATTAAAGTAAATCAAAATAGTAATTTAAAGTAAAAGAAATCAAAACAATAAATTGAAACAATACGTATTGGTAGTTTTGATTGTGGCTTACATCTTCCTCTGATTTTATGTCCAGTAACGGCTTGAACTCTCTTTATGGGTCGATGATTTGCTTCCCATCCAATTTTCTTTTAAATTGGCAAACTGTAGGGGTTGGTGCTCACAGCGCCAATTCCCGTTGTATTTTCTTGTAAATACTTCTGTAAAACAAATTATTATGAATAATATATGCAGTTTCTTTGATATAATGAATCTTATAATATGGTAAAGACGTAATGACCTTAGAATGATTAGTCATGATACAGTTGCAAAAGCGTCGCAACGGACATTGACAAGTATCATGACGTTGTCATTCTCAGACAGGTTCCTGGTCAAGGTTTACACTGCTTGGTCAGTATCAGTAAACCCGTTGAGACCGGTACAAGTCGTATACTAGGAATATATGATTCCAATGGTTTCTCAATGAACCATAAGTCTTGGAGACTGGTATAGACCTGTAGGTGTTTATAGCGGAAATAAACACTGACGACTCACCGAAGATCTTAATGGATGGTACACCAACGTCAATAAGAATATCTTGGGTTGAGTAGCACTTGTGATTCTTAGACTTGAGATGCCATAGTGGGCACATGAGACATCCTCTACACTTAGATGGCAGTCACGTCACCGATCTATTAGATCAGACCTCCGCCTGTTCGTTGGGTGTAGATAGATCCTCAGTATGTCATATATGTGTCAAGATAGGATCCGTCAGTTCTGTGTAACAGAGCATAGGTAGTCCATATAATAGCAATCAGACAAATCCATGGGCCGTGTGTAAAGTTTAGAAGCTAGTTCTAAACATTCTTGTGAGATTACTAATAGAATAGTCGACTGGATAATCCCCATAGAGATTTGACGTTTACATCTATATCTCTGGGATAAATCCGGATACCTGTGACGGAGGAATTAAACATTTGCCATGACCTCGACCTGTATGATTCAGCCAGTTTATCCGTGATCGTCATAATTTATGGGTGGATAAATTATGGACACGAAATTGATTTCGTGACGGATACGCTTGAATCTAGAGAGTCTCAATAATGAAATAAACTCGTAGAGCACTAGAGCAACATTTAATAAACAATACTGATTGTTTATAAAGACGTTTAAAGGTTAAACGCAAAATACACGTGTAGGGACCCGATAGTCATTTACTAGATTATTGTGTATTTACATTTATACTTGATTATTTAAATACACATTAATTAAATGTCAAATTGAGATATTTGACTTAGATCATAAATGAATATATGTATTAATATTTAATGTAAATATAATACATATTTTTGAGATATTGTATTTAATTAATTAATTAATTATTTAATTGTTAAAGATTAATATAATTAAAATATAAATATCTTATATTTAGAATTTTATATAGTAATGATTAAAGTTAGCATTTAAAAGTAGATAAATATCTTTAAAGCATATTTAGATATTTAATTTACTTTAACCAAATGCATTTTGAAATGAAATTGAAATGAAAAATTTGGTATATACTAGACATTGAATTTCGGCCAAGGCTATTCTTTGACAAGTATATATTGTTTCATTTGCTTTTCATTTCATTTAACCTAATACACTTTACAAAGAGAGAGACACCATTGAAGGAGCCAAAAGAAAGCTTGAGAAAGAAAGTTAAACATCAAAAAGCTTGGATTTTAGTAAGTTTCTTGAACTTGCTATTAGTAAGGAATTTATTCTTTGGTCTAGGCTTTAATATTTGATATTCTTAGGATGTTTCTTTCTTGTTTCTGTGGTTTTTGTTGATGGTTGTTTTGATGAAAGTGTTGAGCATGTATATGAAGGAAGTGTTTAACTATTGTAGTTATAGTTATCTTTAAGGTTTATGAAACAAGTTGCTATTCTAGAGTTGTTGACCCACTCTTAAATGACCTAGATTTGATCTTGAGTTGTTTCATTGTGTTGAGACTTGAATTGGATGAAAGATTGATGATTGAACTAATTGATTTGTGTATATTAGTCTAATTTGACCAATTTGTTGAAATTGAGAAATTATGGTTTATAACCAATTCTAAATTTGGGGATTTTGAGATATGTTGTGTATTTGTATGTTTATATGATGCATATAAAGTTTCATGTTGATTGGATTTCATTTGGATGAGTTTTGAAGCATGAAATGACAAAATGCACAAACCTCCCCCCCCTTTAGTAGCTCTCGGCCAAGAAAGAGAATTTGGGAATTTTGTGGCTTTTGGTGTTTTGATGATTCAAGCATGCTAAGTTCATCTTAGAAATGATTTAGAATCATTCAAATTGATTAGATCAATTTCGGACTAAATGGACAAATTACCATGTAGGGGGTAATTTGGTAATTTCACTTGAATATGATTCATTTGAAATTTGTTTTTCAAAATTTGATTATTGGAATATTAAATAAATATGTTTATTTAATTTATCCGAGAAAAAGTTTTGAAATCCGAAAATATGATTTTCGCCGCTTCCGCTGCGTTAGCGGATTCACCCCGTAATAAAAAAAAACCTTCAAAATGGTATCAGAGCGAGTCTGATTCTAGGCCGTTTTAAAATGTTTGGCTATATTTTAATCATCTTTCCTTGATTGATGCATGCTTATTAGAAACTGAATCGGTTAGATTTAGGGTGTATGACACTTAGCGGAAAATCCCTGATAATAAGGTTTTATTGTAATTATGTATTTGATGCATGTTATATGGTCCGTCTCGTCAATACGGTTTATGAATATCTCTTTGTGACTACATCCGAGACCGTGCCTCTGCTGTGAGGGATGTAGCCGTATAAAGATTTATAAAGATTTATTTATACCGAACGTATATCAGATACTAGGTAAATTCAAGTAAAAGCGGAATTCTGAACGTGTAGCCCTAGCTGTCAGGATTACGTGAGTACTTGAGTTTATCATTGACGAGTTTAACCTTGGTACGTCTCCTTATGGGCCTGCCTCCGCAGCGACAACGAGAAACGGCCAGGACCGGGTGTGTTTAGAGTCACTGTTGAGTGATTGACAAGTCAGTTGTCTACCTGATGAATATACGTAGGCGAGACCGTGCCTCTGCTGTGAGCTGAAATATATTCACGGGATCCACTTTTCACTATTTATATTTAATTTAATTATTGAATATTTGCATTCTGTGTTGGGATTACAGTAATGCATGATTTAGTGGGAGGGGCATATTAGATTAAAAATCCATGATCTAGTTTAGTTTATGCTTTTGATATTATATGAAACTGTTTTTATTCTGCTAACCGTTTTTCGTGATCTATATGATAGATTTGCGATGGCGGGTCAATCCACAAACCAGTTGCTCGTATGCTAGATGCGAAACAAACTGAAAGGCGCTGAAACTTTATGGACTGGAAATGGACTTGAGGATTGTCCTCGACTCCGAGAAAGTTGGGATATGTGCTTGGGGGGCCCTTTGCCCTTGCAGTGGGTGAGGAGGCTTCGGAAGAGGAACGCCGAGTTTTTGAAACTTGGAAGGATGATGACTTGAGAGTTAAATCATACATCCTCAGTTCGCTCTCTCCGAAACTCAAACAACAATACTACGGTATGATTGATTCCTACAGTATGATGACGCGATTAAGACAATCGTTCGAGAACCAAGAACAAGTGATTGTTCATAAAGTCGCCATGGAACTGTTCCATGCGTGTCTTGATGAGGGGCAAAGTGTTAGCCCACATATTCTTCATATGATCGATTTGATCGATCAATTGAGGCAACATAATCTCATCCTCAATGACATTCTCGGAGGAGTGTCATTCTTGGTTCAATGCCAGCTTCATTCCGACAGTTTGTGATGTACTTCAACATGCACGGGACTGTCTGCACCTACCATGAGCTGCATAGGATGTTGCTCACGGCAGAGGAGGACCTTAAGAAGGGATTACCAACACGCCCTCCAAGATCTACTTCACTTTCAGCTTCTTCCCAGGAATGTCCAAGGGAAAGAACAAGAAAAGGGAAGAAGAAGAAGAAGGCAGTTGCTCCTCAACAGCAGCCGAAGATAGCCAAGCCCAAGAGGGCTTCTGAGACAAATGCCACCACTGCGGCTGCGGCAAGGTCGGGCACTGGAAGAGGAACTGTCCGATTACATTGCCCAGATCAGGAGGAGAGAGCATCGACATCGGGTACTTTTATTTTTCCAGTTATTGATATATCTTTGGCTTGTGAAGCCGTTACATCCAACTGGATTTTAGATTCTGCTTGTCCCATTCACATTTGCAATACGTTGCAGGTGCTGAAGGAAAGTAGGAGGCTGAAGCCTGGAGTGATGCAGTTGCGATTCGGGAGTGGAGACTCACTGGATGCAGTTGCAGTGGGAGTATGCGAGATCTCATTGCCGAATGGGACCTTTTGTTAAATGAATGCTATTTTGTGCCAGGATGTGTGGCTAATATTATATCCCTTTTTGTATTAGATACAGAAGGCTTTTGTATTAATATTAAGAATAGTTCTTTGTATTTATATGATAAAAATAATATTCAGATCCTTAGTTGTCCAAATATGCATGGTCATTATACACTGCAAAACATCAAAAGATATATTAAGTTCTGGAATTAATAAACGTAGAATACCTGAAATTAATAATACTGAACTTTGGCATATGCGGCTAGGTCATATTGGGGCTAAACGCCTTAATCAAATGGTTAGGAATGGTTTGATACCAGATCTCACCATTGAATCCTTTCCAACCTGTGAATCCTGTATTCAAGGTAAAATGACTAAAGCTCCATTTTCTGGTGTAGGACACCGAGCCACTAACTTACTGGAACTCGTACATTCTGATGTATGTGGTCCACTAAGTCATACTGCTCACAGTGGTTATTCATACTTCGTTACCTTTACCGATGATTTATCACGGTACGGCTATGTCTATTTGATGCGACATAAATCGGAAACCTTTGAAAAGTTCAAAGAATTCCGAAATGAAGTAGAAAAACAAACTGGGAAATATTAAATGCCTTCGATCTGATCGAGGTGGCGAATATATGAGTGGTGAGTTCATTGATTATATGAAGGAGAATGGGATTCTCGCTCAATACACTCCTCCAAGTACCCCACAACACAATGGAGTGTCTGAGAGGAGAAATCGGACTTTATTGGATATGGTCCGATCAATGTTGAGTTTCACAGATTTGCCCTATTATTTATGGGGCTACTCTCTCTTAACCGCCGCGCATCTTTTGAATAAGATTCCTTCAAAAGCTGTTCCTACGACACCGTATGAGATATGGTTCGGTAGGAGACCAAATCTTAATTATTTAAGGTTTGGGGTTGTCCTGCCTATGTCAGGGTGACTCAGCAAAGTAAGCTTTCGCCTCGAGGGAAAAAGTTTAGGTTTGTTGGATATCCTCCAAATACGAGGGGATATATGTTCTATGATACCGAGCATCGAAATGTATTCGTAGCTCGCTTCGCAAAATTCTAGAAGTAGAATTTTTGTCAGAAGGTGGTGATCATAGACAGGTTATGCTTGATGAAGTACAACCTGAAAACAATGAACCAACGGAGGAACCTGAAGTTCAAGTAGATGAAGGACCTTCAACACACACACTCCGTAGGTCACAAAGGGTATCTAGACCTCCTGAACGCTTGTATTTGATACAAGAAAAGAGTCTGGATGTTCTCTTAATAGAAGAGACAGATCCTTTCACCTATAGAGAATCGATGTTGGACATCGACTCCGTGAAATGGCAAAGTGCCATGAAATCCGAGATAGACTCAATGCATGAGAATCAAGTTTGGGACTTGGTTCCGCTTCCAGAGGGAATTGTTCCTATCGGCTGTAAATGGGTTTACAAGAAGAAGCGAGGGCCTGACGGTAAGGTTGAAACTTACAAGGCCCGACTGGTTGCAAAAGGTTACACGCAGCGACCTGACATCGACTACGATGAGACTTTTTCACCGGTTGCAATGCTTAAGTCTATTCGGATTTTGCTTTCTATAGCTGCGTATCATGACTACGAGATTTGGCAAATGGATGTCAAAACGGCTGTTCTGAATGGATTTCTTGATGAAGAAATCTATATGGAACAGCCGGAAGGTTTTGCATCCAGCGAAAACTCGGGCATGGTATGTAAGCTTAAGAAGTCCATTTATGGACTCAAACAAGCTTCACGAAGTTGGAATCTTCGATTCGACGAGATTATTAGATCGTCTGGTTTTCTCAAGAATTCAGAAGAATCCTGTGTGTATTAGAAGGCCAGTGGGAGCATGGTCGTATTTTTAGTCCTGTATGTTGATGACATCCTAATCATTGGAAATGATTTAGGTATGTTACATGGCGTTAAAGCGTACCTCTGTAAGAATTTCTCCATGAAGGACCTGGGAGAAGCTTCCTATGTTTTAGGTATAAAACTCTATAGAGAGATAGACAAAGGAAGCTGATTGGGTTATCCCAATCAACGTACATAGATAAGATCTTAGAACGGTATAATTTTGGTAACTGTAAGACAGCAAACATACCGTTCAGACATGGGATTCATCTTTCAAAGAAGATGAGTCCGCAAACAGAAGAGAGAAGCTTAGAATGTCTAGCCAACCTTATGCTTCGTGTTTGGGCAGCATAATGTAGGCCATGTTATGTACAAGGCCTGATATCAGTTTCGCTGTTAGCGTAACTAGCAGATATCAGTCCAATCCAGGTAATGACCATTGGATGGCCATTAAACATATCCTCAAGTATCTTAAAGGTACTAAGGATAAGTTAATAATTTATGGAGGAAACGAACTGCAAGTTAATGGGTATACAGACTCCGATTTCCAATCGGATCCCGATGATAGAAAGTCTACATCTGGATTTGTCTTTACCCTTAACGGAGGCGCAGTTTTGGAAGAGTTCCAAACAGGGATCTACAGCTGATTCCACCACTGAGGCGGAATACATTGCAGCTTCTGAAGCCGCAAAAGAGGCTGTGTGGATAAAGAATTTTGTCACAGAATTGGGAGTTGTCCCAAGTATAGTGAATGCGATTCCGTTATACTATGATAATACTGGAGCCATTGCGCAAGCAAAGGAACCAAGGGCGCATCAGAAGTCGAAGCATGTGGAACGCAAGTACCACATCATTCGAGAGATTGTGTCACGAGGGGATATTGTCGTGTGCAAGGTACCGAGTGAAGACAACGTAGCAGACCGCTGACGAAGGCCATACCTCCGAAGTTGTTTGATAAACACGTGGAGTCGATTTGTATTAGATACAATCGTTATTGGCACTAGAGCAAGTGGGAGTTTTTGTAGGGGTTGATGCTCACAGCGCCAATTCCCGGTTGTATTTTCTTGTAAATACTTCTGTAAAACAATATTATTATGAATAATATATGCAGTTTCTTTGATAAAATGAATCTTATAATATGGTAAAGACGTAATGACCTTAGAATGATTAGTCATGATACAGTTGCAAAAGCGTCGCAACGGACATTGACAAGTATCATGACGTTGTCATTCTCAGACAGTTCCTGGTCAAGCTTTACACTGCTTGGTCAGTATAGTAAACCCGTTGAGACCGGTACAAGTCGTATACTGGAATATATGATTCCAATGGTTTCTCAATGAACCATAAGTCTTGGAGACTGGTATAGACCTGTAGGTGTTTATAGCGGATAAACACTGAACGACTCACCGAAGATTCTTAATGGATGGTACACCAACGTCAATAAGAATATTCTTGGGGAGTAGCACTTGTGATTCTTAGACTTGAGATGCCATAGTGGGCACATGAGACATCCTCTACACTTAGATGGCAGTCACGTCACCGATCTATTAAGATCAGACCTCCGCCTGTTCGTTGGGTGTAGATAGATCCTCAGTATGTCATATATGTGTCAAGATAGGATCCGTCAGTTCTGTGTAACAGAGCATAGGTAGTCCATATAATTAGCAATCAGACAAATCCATGGGCCCGTGGTAAAGTTTAGAAGCTAGTTCTAAACATTCTTGTGAGATTACTAATAGAATAGTCGACTGGATAATCCCCATAGAGATTTGACGTTTACATCTATATCTCTGGGATAAATCCGGATACCTGTGACGGAGGAATTAAATATTTGCCATGACCTCGACCTGTATGATTCAGCC
>SKCR01015658.1:0-40541 GCA_019454045.1 Zanthoxylum bungeanum
AAATTTGTGGAGTTTCAGCTCTTATGTATTTATTTTTTTTAAAAGCTTTCTTGTAATTTTTTTTTTTCCATAATAAAATTTTGAGTGTTTTTATTCAAATCATGAGTAGCTAATTTCATTTTGTTGGGGTAAATAGTGAAGCTTTTAAAATAAAATTATAGATTAATCTTATTTATAGTATAATATATAAATTACAATCTAATGACTAATATTTAATTTAAATTTGTATTAATTATTGATAAAATTTGCTACCGTCTATATGGCTGGTTTTATTTATTTGACATAATTGAGTACATGACTGTACTTGTTATAAACACACCGTCTTTATGGGTGGTTTATATGTTTTGGTATAATTAATTCATGAAATAAATTAACTGATTAATAATGACAATTTATATATTATAAAATTAAGGTTTCTAAATTTGAAATATTAAAAGTATATCTCATAGTCCCATCATTTTATTTTATTATTGTAATCTAATTTAAAATTTTCAATCACTTCAAACAAATCACGCCCTTTTATTTTTACTCAAATTGTTATTTTATTTTACTAAATCTATCTCATATGAATCGACCTCGGACTTATCAGGTTATTTTATTACCTCGACACTCTTATACTTGAGAGTAAAGAACCACTTTGTGAGTGTATCAAGTTTTTGGCGCTGTTACCGGGGAATATAATATAGTAGATAGAATAATAATTTAACATCCACACTCCAATGGTGTGTGTCTTTTGTCCTCTATATAATTTATTTGAGTTTGTGTTCTTAGAGAAAATTCATTTCCAACTTTAAATTTAGGGAGTAAGATAAAATTTTAGTATCTAACAATATATCTTACATCAATCCTACTTAAATTTTACCTCAATCATACTTAAACTTAGTGATCTCACTTCTTAGATTTATAAAGGGTACAACCCGTCTTTTATAGCACTACATGTATCTCTATTGGTTACGAGAAATATATAGCACATATATTATTTTATATTGTTAGGTTTTATCCTAACTAAGCTTGAGTCTTAGGATTTCCTAAGTTTATATTAGAGTTTTTATGACCGTGTAATTAAATTCTTGTGATTTTTTTATATGAATGAATTTTCATCATAAAAAAAAAAAAAAGATATCATAAAGACCAACCAATTAAATTGCACTATCTTTATAGTAAAATATTTTTATATTATGTATGATTCATATAGTATAATTGTTAGAAAAAAATTCTCCCACATGACTCCGTAAAATAAAAATAAAGTCATTTTTTGATATATATATATATATTATATATATATATATATATATATATATATATATATATATATATATATATATATTAGTTTTTGCCCGTGCCTACTGCAGGGTGTTACAGTATTTGCCTGTGCCTACGGCACGGTGTTACAAAATTAAATGATTTTATTTTTTAATTAAATGATGCCCGTGCCTACGGCACGGTGTTACAGTATTTGGTCCGTGCCTACGGCACGGTGTTACTGTATTTGCCCGTGCTTACCTCACGGTGTTACAGAATTAAATGATTTTATTTTAACTTTCTATTTTTTAATTTGAAAATTTGAAAATTTTTGACTCTTTCATCAATCAATTCACTTTCTTTCCTCCAATTACCAATGAAATGATTTGGACTGTCAATTAAGCCACATAAAGAGAGCCGTTGGATACACTCTCTTTCCTCCAACACAATTTTTCTTTATTATATAGATATAGAGAGAGAACTATAATGTGAGAGATGAACTACATTTTTTAAAACATGATACAATATTTATAATTTTTCGATCTCTTAAAGATGCTAATTTTGGTCCTCATATCCCTTATTGAAGATGACTATATATGTTATGGGATTGGATACATCGATAAAGGTTAATAAAGAAGAAGGTAAATTTGTCAATGGATCAGACAAATGGGTCATTTTCTTCTAAATCCATATTAATATGAAGTAATCAATGACGTCACAGCATTTGTCTGTAGAGTTGTTGAGTGCCAGCCTTTGGTCATCCTGGCTCCTGCGTTCTTGGTGTCACAATAAAAGGGTCGATGTGGAAAATCCATGGTCATGATTTTGTCATCTTCTTCGCATCTATGACAATGATCCTTGATCCTGGAGGCAATTAATTTGTGCCCATAATTGAAAGAACTTCTCAATCATAATTTATAAAGATAATTGGAATTGAAAACTACGTTTCAAGGGAGAGAGAAAGTGATGTTATAAGTGCTTACTCTAATCTCACATCTCGTAATTAGATATGAAATTATCCATCGTATGCTTAATATTTAATAAGTTATAAAAAAATATATCAATTTTGAAATTTTATTCGTCAATTCATACCAAGATTGCAAAGTGTAAACAAAATATATAAACTTTCACTTATTTTGTATCAGATTTATATCAAGTGTTAAACATATATTTCAATCATATACCCAAATTTAGTAAAAATTTAATACTTTACAATATTTGGATAGATTGATGAGTAAAATTTCAAGATTTATGTGTTTTTATAACATGTCAATATTTAAATATACATTAATAATTTTCATAACTAATATTTATTTATTGTCAGTATTTGTAAGCGTCAGTGCATGATACATCTCATCTTTAATAGGCGTAGATTTTCTCAACGAAAAAACTTCTGATTATACTATAATGAATTGAACTCATATCACGACAGATCCTTATTGCCAATATAATTTTCAATTGAAAAAGAAAATAGTGGAAATGATTTCTTTTTTAACTTTCATACCCTAAGGACAACTAAATTCTCACCCCACTTATGAGAACGGAGTTCAAACCTCAAACTTCTTATTTTCACTCAAAAATTTTCCCAATTAAACTAATCGGAATGAATCTAAACATTAATATTGACTTGCTTCTTAGTTAAAGCAACCTTAATCTTTTAAGGGTTGGAAAGAAACTTGGATTAGGCTTCTTCAGGCACTGAACTTTATGGAAAGTTAGCCCATAAATTTATGGGCCAATTAGAATTTGAGAATGCCAAACACTGACCAAGTGATTGTGTATACCACATTTCCATCCACACTAATCTTAAATTATTAATGTAGAAGAAGACTATTTGTTAGTTGTCTCAATGGACATGGTTTGGTGTGTAAGATTGAGGATCTTATCTTGAAGTTTTGGGTTCGAATCCAAAGACTGTATTTCTTGTAAGAGCTCGAGACAGTCAGAGATTTTACATGCTCAAGTAGTGAATTGACGGTGAGATTTCTAACGATTTAAAAAAAAAAGAAAAGACTACTTGGTAGTTTAGGTAAGAGATTTAATTAATTTGTTGCAGGCTATATGAGATGCTTATATATATATATATATACTAGTTTTTGCCCGTGTCTACGGCACGGTGTTACAGTATTTGCCCGTGCCTATGGCACGGTATTACAAAATTAAATGATTTTATTTTTTAATTAAATGATGCCCGTGCCTACGGTACGGTGTTACAGTATTTGGCCCGTGCCTACGGCACAGTGTTACAGAATTAAATGATTTTATTTTTTTGCCCGTGCCTACGGCACGGTATTACAGTATTTGCCCGTGCCTACGGCACGATGTTACAAAATTAAATGATTTTATTTTTTAATTAAATGATTTTATTTTAACTTATATTTTTTAATTTGAATATTTTTGACTTTTTATTTTTTAATTTGAAAATTTGAAAATTTTTAACCATTTCCATCAATCAATTCACTCTCTTTCCTCCAATTACCAATGAAACGATCTGGGCCATCAATTAAGCCACATAAAGAGAACCGTTGGATACAATCTCTTTCCTCCAACACCATTCTCCTTTATTATATAGATATATATAAAAGATTCCAATTGTTAGTTAGCCAGGAGTAGTGTCCATTGACCCCCAAAGTAAATAGAACTTGGGAGATTGTCAGAGAGCAGGAACGTGAAAGTGGACACCACAAACTTTGTATTTCTATTTTCTATATCAAGCTCTCATCTGTTACTTTATTAGGTTAACATATATTATACATTTTTTTTTTTGACTTTGATCTCATCTTGGACATATAGCTTCACTTGACTTTTTTTGAGTTATTTTGTTACAATAAATAAATAAATATTACAATTCTAACAGATACAATTATGTAAAAAAGATAATTATATTTATGTGGTTCGATAAATTTTGAGAATCTTAAACGATTTCTTAAAATGAGACTCATAATATTTCTAATACTTAAAAAATTATATCATACACTTAAGATTGAATTTTAAGACAACTTTCAAATTCTCAATCAATCACACAAACGTATCGATTATCCCATAAACAACCTCTAAAAAGGAGAGGATGACCAATTTAGATAATTTTCAATCATTTTTATGGGATATAAGTAATACCTAACAAAGAATGCATTATATTAAAGAATTTGAATAATGAAGGTGGGGGCGAAGCTTTTAGGTTCATAATGAGTGGTCCATTTTACTGATGACGAGAAAAGGAAATAACATCTACCTCCTGCTTTGTTTGTTGTTAGTTGTATTGCTTCAATGCCGATGTGCAGAAATCATCCTTTGAACAATTCTGTTACTCTTTATAAATGGTATTGATATTGTAAATTAATATTCGCTCAATATAATATAAATAATACTGTCTATTAATAAATTATTATATTAATTTAAAATAGCCATTTTAAGAAAATAGATATTTCTCGTGAAAAATCGTGCTGCCACTTGATCAGGGGCGGAGGGTCTCCAAGTCCAAAGGGTGTCTTGTTCCCTGTAGAATATATATATGTATAAATAATTTTAGCACGGTAAATTTGAGAATTTTTTAAATGTCTGCCTTTAAAATAAATATTTTTATTATTTGACTCTCTAACTTTATTTTTTGTTTTTTGTAGCCCCATAAATTTGTATCTCTACTGCATTTTGTAGACGTTGAATTTCGTATTCGGCCAATAATCAAGAATTTGTATGATGTGGGCTCTAACGATCCTGTAAAATAAAGATAAATAGAGCGTAAAGTAACTACTACACCGTAAGCGTAATCTCATGTATTTGGATTAATCCAAATACTTAGTTTCCTTGTTAGAAAAAGCATTAGTGCCTACAATATCTACTGAAACACCACATAATATGGTCTGTGGTTCTTATAGGCATTTCTAGTCGCATTGGTCTATTACCCCTGTGGGCAAACAGGCTCATGAGCCATATATGTGAGTTATGTGCAGACTCGTCTTTTAGTGAGTTATACGTAATTTTAGGTCAAATGAAGGTAATGTGTCATGTTTTTGGTGTAAGTCTGGTATATGGACTTGTGACATAATGGATATTGTGATCAATAGTCAAAATTTGGCCCTTGTACATTTCAATGATTTTATCATTTTAATCCCCCTTGCAAATTATAGGCTAATTTGGCAAGATGATCAAATTTCATATACTAGTGAACTTTTATATATTTTTTCAAATAAATTGTCGGTAGAAATTAGAAGAAAAGAAGGCTACAAAAATATAAAGGGCTACTTTTTATCACATACAACATTTTGTTTATTTCATTTGTCCCTTGCTGCCGCACGTAAAGTATATTTTCCATCTATATAGGAGGAAAAAAAAGGAAATAAAAGAAAGACAGCAATATCTACGTGATTTGTAAAATGATACCCGCATTTCAAAGGCACCGGAAAATATAATGTTTGGACGGGTGATTTTCGTCACATGAGCAGTTTCGAGATAACTTTCACGAGATAATCCATTTCATCCTTGAATTTGTTTAGTTGTGTGAGACCAAAAGTAAATGTGACAAAAGACAAAATAACCACGAAATCGATAAGAGGGTTTAACGTGGTTCGGCGGAGCAAGTCGGGCCTACATCCACGGGCACAAAGTGGTGGGTTGCTTTTTATTACCAAACCAAGCTCGGCTGACCTGTTTCAAGGAGGGTCAAAAGAAACCGGCCTGTTTGTCTATGTTTCTTTTTTACAAGTAGTGCTCCCTCTTTCGTTACAAATTTTGCTATCCCCTACAAATGAAACTAACTTTCCTTTATATACTAAAAGAATTACAACACTACTTCCATGACGTCACCCACATGGATCTCTGACTGATTGACGGGCTCTCTGCCCCAAGACTGTCTTCGCCGAAAGCAAACCTGCTACCTAACGGCTTGTCACATCACCCTGTTTTATACACTACCACATGCAACATAATGAAAACATCCTGTAAAGGGTTCCCAAACAGTGGTGTATACCAGAGGAAAAATCCCAAACTACCCTGTTCACATATCGGTCGTCCAGAGGTCGGCCAGATGATCTGCCGAACTTCCTAAGCCACTCCCGGCCTGTCCCAAAATATCCGAGCTCAGGTCTCTATGGGAGGAAAAATAGAACTGAATCGAGCTATCAGACTATATTGGTCGGTCTCGGTTCCGATGTTGTCGGTCTCCGAAACTCGAATCATGCTGTGTTAGGTCAGATCCGGGGAACCAGGTCCGGACTCTCTATCTGGCCGAAGGATGACCTATACCTTTTGAACATCCGTCTCCCCAAAAGGAGAAAACTCATCTTTGCCCTTGCCGAACCGTTTAAATACCTTGTCACAAAAGTTACCATCAACATAATGTAATATCTCAGATTGAGGGAGTGAGTTAGGATTTTAATATCGAATAACATTCAATATTTTTATTTTACTTAAATTCTAGGTGATCTCATTCTTCATATTCAGAATGAATAAAATATAACATATATAATAGTTAATGTTATCGTAAAAATTAATCAATTGATATTACACTATATACATAATAAAATATTTTATATTAGGCAATAAATATGTAAGAATATTATCGAAACAATTTCTTTAAAAATAATATCATTTTTAAATAAACATAAGAAGTGAGCCTCATTAAGGGATGCTCTAATTATCTAATAAAGAAAGGTCATTTCATTTAGGGGTTGGAAAATGAATTGACGAATCAAATTTATATGTAATCCTAAACGACTCGAATCAAAATGTGAGGATTCGTATTCGATTAGTTTATTAAACGAATCCTAATATCAAACGAATCGAATACGAAAATACAAATTATTATAATTTATTTACATTAATTTTTCATAAATACACACATATGAAATATGTAATTAGTATATTTACTAAAAATAGCTCACCAAATATGGACAATGTTATTTTTCAATGGTAATTAGTTATAATTTCTCGAATCTTAATTGAAAAATAACAATAACTAGTAAAGAAAATAATACAATGAATCCTAAATGAATTAATGAGTTTAAATCATCATTCGATTCGTTTAATAAATCCATCATATCGAATTGATTCATTTATTAAACGAATTCATTTTTCAAATCCGTATTCGTTTTAAAGAGATTTTAATCAAACGAATAAACGAATTTTAATCCAAATTACCACCGGAGAACTAAAAAAAAACAGATAGAATTTCAATTCAGTATTTAATTGATTTTGTTGAGCTTTTTAAAATCTCTTATGACAAGCATATTTATAACAATAAATGATTAAATTTTAATCAAATAATTATTAATTATAATTTATAAAAAAATTAAAACTCAATTCCAAACTTAAGTCAGTACACAAAATCCAAAAAAGATAGTATATAATAATAATGGATAAGAAGAGAGAGAGAGAGAGAGAGAGAGAGGAGCACATGCTCCCACGTGTTCCCAGACATTTACAGAAGAAAGTCGTTGGAGACACGACCCCTCAAATCAAAGAGCATCAAGCATTAAATGGATAGACACCTAAATTTGTTTACAGGCAAGGTAAGGTAAATTGTTTAATAACAAAGGTGTTTCAAATTTACTTTGGGTTATGCTGACAAGTGCCCTAAGGGCACTTGTTAGGAACCCATAAAAGGAAAGTTTTGACATTATTTTTATGGGGAATATAAAAAATTATCAAATCATTAATGATTTTTTTCTTTTTCCCATCAAAAATTTCCTTAAATGGATTCTTAAGGAGTGCCCTTAGAACACTTGTTAGCATTTTCCATTTACTTTTAGCCTTAGGGGCAACTTTTCAAAACCCTCCAATCTCATCTCCCATTAATTTTTTTTTCCTTTTTCAGAAGAACCCCACTTTGCAATAATGGCACAATAATTATAGATGCCCTAATCCCTATTACTTTTTTATTTTTTGGGTTTGTAGTTGGTGGGTCTAGAGGTCATATTCTTCTCCAATCTCACCTAATTGTTGTTAGTGTTTAAAAAATCAAAGCAAATGTGTTCATATGGCACTTGCTTTTTAACTATTTGGTGATTTTGAGCACAAAACCTTTTTCTTTTATTTTTGCTTACTTTTTTAGAAGATGATCTAGCACGCTGAAAATTGACAATTGATTATTATTATTATTATTATTATTATTATTATTATTATTATTATTATTATTATTATTTTAGTAGTTAAAATTAACAATTTAGACAAAACGTCTCCAAATATTCTGTCGCATTAAACAAACGATTGATATTTCGATTGCATATATCGTTTATGGATTGAACGCTTGACACATAAATTACATGTGGATTATCTCTCTAAAGACAAAAACACTTGGAAGCGTTTACATTCATAATGTACATTTTATCTATAAAAAAGGTTTAATTGTAAGTGAGATACTTGTATAAAGTGAAATTTAATTTTAGGCTTTCCCCTCCTTTAATCTAGTTACTTGCTTTATGAGAACTTCTCATCAAAACAAAAACATCAAAGAATGTTTGCAATAATGAAATATAACATAAAAAAGAAAAAAAAAAAAACAATGCTTACTTTGTGTGATAAGACATATATGAACGAACTCGGGTCTCTATTTAAGCTTTAGCACCTCGTGCCTTGCTGCATTAAAAAGAAAACTCAAATTATGACTCAGCAATATTCCGTGTTCCCTACAGTAATATATTAGCTAGATTAGAGTTACGATCTAATGCCGAATCGAGTTTGTGATGAACGCTGAATCAATTATCATAATATATTCAATATGAGCTCCACATAATTGACTGTTGATTCAGTACTCAACATAAACTCAATTCAGCGTTAAATCCTGATCCGTTAGTATTAAGCCAAAATGCAGAAGCTTCTTTATTATTTTACTCTGTAACCTATCCATTTTTAATTGACTTTTAGGACTTTCTAAGTCATCCCCCAGTTCTCAATTTTGAACCCCCCTAAAGCAGTCAATATTATTTTCCTTTTACAGGATCAGCCTGAACTGGATCTTATAGACTTACAGTTGGTCACAGTTGTAAAGAAATTAAAACTTTTGTTCTGTCATACTTGTAACACCATCAAAAAATTTCTGCAAAAAAAGCTCCAAACAAGCAGAGCATTATCATTTGACAGAATCTTGTGACCAAGATTCAGTGACAATCACAAGCTTTTTCTAGGAAACACAACATGTTCAAGTCATGGAGGAACGACAAGAAAAAGATCAAAGCTATATTCAAATTGCAGTTTCAATGTACCCAGGTACTAATTTCTAGTTTAGACTTAATGTTAATGCAGTGAAAAGTAATATAGGTTAGATGATTAGATCAAGTAAATTTACAGGTTTAATGAATGTAAGTTGTTACTTGGATTTATATCTTCATTTTCAGGTGCCAAGTTGAAAAAATCTGCTGTGATGATATCTCTGGTGCCGGATGATGTGGGGAAGACAACATTTAAACTAGAGAAAGTACCTGTTCAAGATGGAACCTGTTTATGGGAAAATCCAATCTATGTAACAGTGAAACTCATAAGGAGCCTAAAACAGGAATCATCAAAGAGAAAATTTACCATTTCATTGTTTCAACTGTATGCTGCGGAATCATCTCAGTTTCTTTGATTCTTTTCCCCTTTCCTGCAGTATTTGTTGGCTTTTCTGATTCCTGTTTTTATTTTATTTTTTGCAGGGATCATCAAAATCAGGCTTTCTGGGTGAAGCTTCGATTGATTTCGCAGATTTTGCGGCAGAAACTGAACCTTTGACCATGTCCTTGCCCCTTAAATTTGCCAACTCCGGTGCCATTTTACATGTAAGCATATGCACACCCCCACGTACAACAAAGATATACTAATCCAATATGATCTTGCTCTGCATTTTCAAAAATTTTGTCATGTAGCTATGATTCCTCAGAGTCTTATAGATGAATTATTCTTGAGACAGGTAACAATTGAGAAGATAGAGGGAGCTACTGATCACAGGTGACGCAACATTAACAATTAGCAGTAACTTTTTATGTGTTCTTCAGCCTTCCTCGATTTGTTTTTACAAACTTAGATTTCCTTCTTCAGGTATATTGAAGAAAATGGAAATAAGAACCAACAGAGTAATTACAATACAGATGGACAAGACCAAAATTTAGCAGAAGTAAGGTCTCCTAATCTTTTCTTTTAAAAGGACTTCAAGAAAGTTCAAAGAAGTACCAAATTGCTTATTAAGCAAGGTTGTGACTAAAAATGGTTTCTTATTGTTTCCAAAGGATGCATTGGACTCCTGCTGGGAGAGCAGTTCTGACCAGAATAATCAACAACAACAAGATCCTGGGAGCTTACGGTCACCTCTCGGACAAAACTCAATGCCTAAGCGGGAAACAGCTGATGCCATTAAAATCAATAATCATGCACACGGGAGATCAAACACAGACTGGTCCGTTGGTTCAATTTCAGATGGAAGTTTAGTTGACTACACAAATAGCCCTGATGATAACCTTCCAAGACAATGGCAACACACCGCAGATGATTCTGCTGAGAAACTCAAAAATGAAAATGCTGTTATGATGAGGCAGGCGGAGTTATCAGAGCTCGAACTACAGTCTCTTCGGAAACAGGTTGCCAAGGAGAGCAAGCGGGCACAGGATCAAACAAGACAGGTTATTAGCCTTAGTGAGGAAAGAGATGCTCTTACAACAGAATGTGAACAACTCAGAAAACAGAACAGTATGGATATTGCAGAAATTGAAAGGCAATTGCAATATGAGAATGAGCGTTTAAAGGTTCAACAAGAAGAAATCAGAGAGGAACTCAACTATGAAAAAGAAGTGAGTGCACATCTTCGGTTGCAACTGGAGAAGATGCAAGAGTCAAACGCTGAGTTGATTCTTGCGGTGAAAGATCTCAATGAATGTTGGAGGAAAAAAATACGGATATATCTTCTCTTTCCAGCAAGTTAGAAGAAAGTAAAATTGCTACTCTTGAAGCATTGGCGAAGGACCGAAACAATGACAAGGAAGTAGACATGTTGAAGCAAAAAATCAGAGACCATAGTGATGAAATAGAGTTTTTCAAGAAACATTCAGAAGATCTTGAGATTTACATAAAGCAACTGACAGAGGACTGTGATGTCTTACAACAAGAAAACATCAACATCTCTCTTCAAATTGGACAAAAATCAGCAGCAAAAAGCAATGAAGTCAAGAGATGTTTAGAATCTTTGGCTACTATAAAAGAACTTGAATCACAAGTGGAAAGATTGGAGGAAAAGGTCAAGCAGCAGTCAGATGAATACTCAGAATCGTTAATTTCCATCAATGAACTTGAATGTCAGGTCAGGGAATTGAAGCGAGAATTGGATAAGCAAGCCCAAGAATTTGAAGATGATCTGGATGCTGTGACAGGTGCCAAAACAGAGCAGGAGCAGAGGGCCATCCGAGCAGAGGATGAGCTGAGAAAGACAAGGCGGAATAATGCTGTTACAGCTGAGCGACTACAGGAAGAATTCAAAAAGCTTTCTCTGGACATGGCATCTAAGTTTGAAGAGAATGAGAAGACAGCCATGAAAGCACTGGCAGAAGCAGATGAATTGCGTACGCAGAAAACAAACTTGGAAGAAATGCTGCAGAAAGCCAAAGATGAACTCGGTCACAAGTCCAGCCAACTTGAAGATGCACAAAAGAGTGAGGCACAAAAGCATGAAGCTTTCTCAATGGAGATCAACATGCTTAGAACCGAGATAGAGAAGCTTAAAAGGGAGCAATATAACTTCTCCAAACACAGAAAGCTAAGAGATGACACTGAACCCTCAGTATCAACAGGCAAAACTGAAGTGTTGGTACAAAGATGGCACAGAGAAAGGGATGACTTGGAGAAGAAATTTGCTTCAGCAAAGAAAGAAGCAGTAAAAGCACACGAAGAATTAATTTCTATGAGATCATTGAAGGACCAAAAGGAAACGTTGATTGGGAATTTGCAGGCAGAAGTAGAGAATCTTAAACTCCAGCAAAAGAAACTACAAAATAGCTTGAATGAAGAAAAATCGGACAAAGATAACCTCAGAAAACAGGTATTCCAGTTGAAAGACAAGTTACAGAAGAAGGAAGATAATTCATATCCTAACATAGCAGCTGATGAGTACAAGCATACAATAAGGTGAATTTCAACTTCACTTCTTTTTAGTCTCAGATATTTGCTATATTTAGACATTATAATTTATATAATGTTTAATCACACTCTTGTATTTTCTATCTGCAGAAAGGAAGAAAAGTGCTCTAAGAAAGGGCTGAAAGTTCTGGATTATAGTTCTGAGGGCAACTTCACAGAACAATTAAAGGAAGTGACGTTACTGAAAGAGAAGAACAGACGCATGGAAACTGAGCTCAAAGAAATGCAAGAGAGATATTCAGAAATAAGTCTCAAATTCGCTGAGGTCGAAGGTGAAAGGCAGCAACTTGTAATGACTGTAAGAAACCTCAAGAATGGGAAAAGAACTACTAGAATTTCCAAAGATGCCACAGTTGGATGCTCCTCATCATCCTTGCATCTGTGAGGTTGCTGAATTCTATGTGAAGCAAATCTTGGTTCGATCATCAGGTCAGTGTTTAATGAAGAGAAGTATATGTCAAATATTCTTCCCTCATATATTTGTAGGAACACTGAATCACCAGAAAAAATTGATGATGAGTCTGCTGTCAGAGACTCGGAAGGTGGAAGTGGACATAAGAGCCCCAACACAATTACAGGCTCTATGCTAGCAATTAAACTAGCTTAAGTGTAGTTCTTCAAAGTTTTGTGGCTTTGTCAATAGAAAAAACATAATCATATTCACCAGTATTTTTTCACTAAGCTTGCCAACTAAACTTTTTTTTTTCGATTTCTTTGATTACATATTATAAAAAAGTTTGAACTCTTTTAGAAGAAATTAGTAATTAAAACTGCTGTCAGTAAAACAAGCTGGCATCAACAGACTCATCTAAGTTCCACAGGCAGGTTCATGGGCATGCAGATACATTATAAGAGAAGGGAGATAGAAATTCACGCGGCACACTGCCCAAATTCATTTCAAAGTGTCAAGAGCGTGCCCATTTACTAAGATCTCCTATAACTTCCGAAGCACATCAGAAAAGTCGATCATATTTTTTGCTAACTGAAGTATCACTATAATAAACAGGGTTAACGATGACAATGGAGCTTACTTATAGGATCCCATTTAGATACTTACTTTGAAGAAATGTTTCAGTGGCTCTGACAGGTTGACTCTGACTGTTGCAAACTTGGGGCTAGATGAGCTGCATAGAATGTAAAAAATTAAATCAGAATTATAAAACTGACCTATGATTTCTAGAAGAGGATAGATATTGTTGCTATGTTGTTATATAGAGATTAAGAACCAACCTCTAAGTCTCTAACTTCATTCAAACTGATCTGGGACTATATACATGCACTACTCAAGTTTTCATTCCAATTATTGTTTTCTGGGACTACATGCCTGATCAGGCTGATCTAAGAGGTTTTTATGGTGTTCCGAATGCAACATGTCGTTGTTATGCACAGTTTTTGGGTGATCATTAGTTCCTTGTAAACTCTCTTGGATCTTTTTACCTGAATCCAATACATCTGAACCAGAGTTGACCTCAGCAGCTGTTGAAAAAGGATTAGTGTGTTGATGATGTTTTTTCATCTCGAGGAAGGTTCAAATACCAAGCAGAGATAGAAAATGTATTGTACTAAGCAAAAAATAGATGATAAAGGCCCAAGGGCCCGGAGAGACAGAAAAGATTTGACAGAGGAACCCGACCACATGATTCAGGGGGGTTCTCATAAAGGCAGAACTTGTTGATGATGAAGCAAGTTGGGATACCAACCCGACCACCTGGAGTATATTGATTTAGGATTTTCTAACAGTTTGTTGAAACCCGACCGAGAGGGTTTTGGTAGTGAAATCCGACCTGGTTGAGAGAGCTGTAGGGAAGCTTTGATTAGTATCATCTGTCTCGATATATCGATCCGAGGAAAGAAGATGTGATCAGAGGCTGACTTGTATTGGAGTCATGTGACATATGCTTTAAGTGAGAAGATAAGTTTCTAGAAGACTAATGATGATTATGGAAAAACAACGGTTCTCATTGGAAGTAGCTCCTGCCAGCCGTAATAGGCGATGTAGTGGCAGGAGGGTGGCAGAGCAGAATCGCCATAGACAGCCATAGGTCGGTGCAGTGGCAGTGGAAGGTGTAGATCTGATTGGCCCATTCGAGGGTAGTTGGGGAAATGTGTGATAGTAATGATGACAAGGTGACTTGGGATGACGTCAGAGGCGGTGGAATAGTGAATTTAGAAACCTATATAAAAGGGTTAAAATTTCATATTCAAGGGTTAGCAAATTTCGCATCTCACAACTTGTAAAAATATCAAGAGCTTAAGAACTAGTGATAGAGAGAGAAAGTTGGTCGATTACTTGATCATTTGAGAGAATTGTAACGGTGTAAGACCTGATGTGTGTTATCACTTTGTCAGTTTATTTTCCCATTATAGCTCGTGTCGGTCTTGACCCTGATCAGTAATAAAATACACATATCTTTCTCCCATGGACGTAGGTTGGAGTCACCCTTCATTGAACCACGTAAACTATGTGGTTTAT
Source organism: Zanthoxylum bungeanum (assembly GCA_019454045.1). Lineage (NCBI taxonomy): Eukaryota > Viridiplantae > Streptophyta > Magnoliopsida > Sapindales > Rutaceae > Zanthoxylum > Zanthoxylum bungeanum. Next base: position 14,810 of record SKCR01015658.1, read on the forward strand.
TTGTCTGCTTGTTAAGTTTGCTTTAGTTCCTAACTAACCAAACAAATTCACCGTTGGGGAGATTTATTCGATAGATCAATTTCTCATTTTGCCAGTGGAATGAAAAAAAGCCACCAACCTAGTGTTTTTACCAAATGAGAATCTTCTTTCAAATTTAGACTTCATTATGGATTTGGCTTCCATATCCGGCGCTGAAGCAGAAAGAGATGAAGACTTAGGCACTGAAAAAATTCCTTACCTGATAGGGACTTGAATTTAGATCAATAACTTCACCTATAAAGTCTTCTTAGATTGCTAGATTTACTGATATTATGCCAATCAAAATTATCCATCCTATCAATTTCCTGTTTTCTGCCAAATAAATCATTCAAAGATGTACTAGACATTTGGTAGTCATCAAACATCTCGTGATCTTTCCAAGAATCATATGGCTTGAACACTTTAGAGGGATTCAAGATGCCATCAGTGACTAGGTTCAATGGCTCAAACTGCACAAACTCATCCATAGGTATGTCAATCTTGTCAGGATTATAGATGCATTTTCATCGTTTCCTTTTCAGAACCAATGTTCCAATGACATTTTTCCGAGTCTAGACCAGAAGATACTGAAGAAGAGCAGTCTGTCATAATAGATTTTGAGTCCTCACCCTCACCAGACTAGCACAAAGTACTAAATAGATTGATACTTTCATCAGGAACATGATATTTCTTGATGACCAAGATCCTTTGCTCAAGCAAACACTAAAGGAACTCAGGAAGCATGCCTTGGAAGAGAGCATCGCAAGAGTTTAAGACTCAGGCATTTTAGGATACAGGCTGCTAGTCAACTTACTATAATTTCATCAGTTAACTCAGCAAATCAAGTCCCAGGCTTGCTGCAGCAGCATAGAGCCCATCTAAACAATCAAAGTATCTTCAAAACTCAGTATAGTGCAATTTATTTTTTGGTAAGCACGAAGAAGCCTTTTGGTAAGTACTTCTTCTGCAAATTAGCAAGTGAACAAGATGCGGAGTTATAAAGAACTTCAGGAAGATGATTATCCATAAAGAATAAAAAGAAACTTAACCAATACTGACAATTGAGATTTCATTAACTACTTCCAACCATGAAGGAGAGAGACTTACCACTGTGGTAACCTAGCCTAACTAGTTTTGTCGGTTGTGACGGTCCATGATCACCCAATTCTGAAGTCATATTCCATCATGGTTTTGTTCTTAGTATATGCTCAAGTCCACCCAAAATAGCCCAACGTTCTATCGGATGGGAGATGAATATGATATTATTTATGATGACTCGGTCCAATAAATTATATATTGTCTGCTTTAATAGAACAAGTCATATATTATCCGCTTTAGTGGTCTAACTCTAAAGTCTTGACCCATTAATATTTTACTTGGGCCCAAACCTATCCAAAAATACCCAAAAAGATCAATAGAAACCTTTACAACTACATTTTGATTTCATTCAAATATAAAAGAAAATGCATAACACAATTGTATGAATATTCTATACTTAGAAAAGATTAATCGTGATATTCAATCTACTTAATAGTAATATAAGAAATCTACAGGCTCCATGGCCTCCAGCACAAGCTGAGATTTTCCCTCCCAACAAAAAAACTATTCCAAGAAGATAAAAATACCCCTTAATTCGTAACTAATCAATATATAATGCTCTCACTGTTAAGTTGGTGCTCCGAGTGCCAATCCGGATCGTATTTATGTCCGATTCATTAATACGAGCGGTTCAATTTTCATAATATTACTATTTTTTAATGGTAGCACCCTTGTTTTTTATACACTTATTCGATCTAATCTGATTACGATTAGATCGAAACTGAATCTGGTTCAGTGATACGTGTGTATTAGACAAAGACCCTAGGATTTGCATATAGTGCGCAGTTACAACGTAGTTTGTAATTGACATTGGGAAGTGCACTATAAAATGTATATCCTTAAATAAAGTTCCTGGTCAAGATTTACTGACACGGGTCGGTTAGTAAAATCCGCTGAGACCAGTACATGTCGTAGATCGTGACTTGGTCCGATGGTTTATCCCAATGAACCATGAGTCTCAGGAGACTCGTATAGACATGTAGGTGTTTATTTGATAAGACACTGAACGACTCACTGAAGGTTTCCTAATAGATGGTACACCAACGTCAATAGGAACCTTCTCGAGTTGAGCGAGCATAATGGTCATTCGACTTGAGATACCACAGTGGGATATATGAGTTATCCTCCACACTTTGATGGCAGTCACGTCAACGATCTATCCATGATCAGACCTCCGCATGTTCGTTGGGTGTGGACTGATGCTCATGATATCCAGTGCGTATCAAGATAGGATCTGTCAGTCCTGTGTACAGGGCATAGGCATCCAGCACATGTTTATGATCTAGTAAATCCATGGTCGTGGTATAACGTCGGAAACCAGTTCCAAGTGTTATTTAGAGATCGTAAATTGAAAGTCGACTGTATTATACCGAACGGATTTGACGTTCTGATCTATATCCCAAGTATAATACAGATAGCCTGTGACGGAGGGATTATACGTATGCAATGACCTCGACTTGCATAGTTTAGCGAGATTATCTGTGGTCGTCATAATTCATGAGTGGGTGAATTATGGATACAAAATTGGATTTCGTGACGGATAAACCTAAACTTAGAGAGTCTCACAATATGAAGTGTACTCGTTGATCACTTGGGCAACTCGATATGAATAATACGGATTATTCATAATACTTCACCGGATTAAATGAGTTAATTAAGATCGTTTAATCGGTTAAACGATAACACATGCATTAGGGGATTTTTTCTGATAATAATTATTGTGTATTTGTATTTGATACATAATACGATTAAATACACATTAATTATTCGTCAAATGAGATTTTGACACATGCCATAAATATATATGTATTTGTTATTTATTGTAAATAAAATACATATATGTATGTTTATTAATTATTTAATCATTTAATTGTTAGATAATTAAATAATTGCTTTTTTAATATCTTATCCAATTTGCCATTATTTGAATGATAAATGGCAAGATATTATTGGAACTTTTGGCATGACTTTATTACACTTTTGTTTGTCTAATTATGGTTGGATATTAAAATATGTAATTCATTTATTTATTTGATAAATTTTAAAAGACAAAATATGCCCCACTTTTCCTATATTTTCGTCCAAATGGGTTTTAAATTGAGAGGATTTGATTTTCTCTCTCTTGTTGTCTCCCATGGCTGCCGAACCCTCTCCAAAATGGGTTTTGAAAATTTGTTTCAAGAACTTGAAGATTTGAAGGAAAAAATTCAAAGAAAAAGCTAAGGATTTAGGGATTTAAAGGTAAGTCTTCAACTCCTTAAGCTTAGGAATTTAATTTCTTGTTCTTTGATGACTTAGAAATGTTATAGGGTTTTCTTCAAATCTGAAAAATTGAGGCTTTGTGGTTTGGTGAATGGATTGGAAGTTTGTTGGCATGTGTGAAGTGTTATTGGAAGTGATTATTGTAATTATGTTCCAATTTGTTCAAATTATTGTTGGATAATTTTTGTTGTCATTCTAGAGTGTGATAGCCACTCTTATTATGCCTAGAATTGTTCTAGAGTCATTCATGTGTGGTGACTTTGAATTGTTGTAAGATTAATTTGATTAATTTGTGATAAAATTGGATTTAAGGCATGTTTTGTGGACTGTTTTTCTTTACTGTTCAGACCTGGAAAATATTCTGTTTTGGTGATGAAAACATGGTCTTTAGAATGTTATGGATGTAATTTGGGTGTTGGCACAATTGCCGGAAAGTGTTTCCGACTTGAAATAAGCGAAAACGGCCAAAAACGGCGTTACCGGGTGGATTTTGAGCCAACCGGGTGACGGCCGTCCAAAAAGTGAATCTGTCACTGTTCGGGCAGCCCATGAACTGCCCCGACACTATTGGATCTGACCTGGGCAGTTTCCATAAGTGTCGGGTAGTCGGTTCGGTCAAAAACGCATTTTAGGCCATTTTGCGGAAAAACGATTTTCGTAAAAGTTTCATGAGTTTTCACCATATTTATGTTGATATTTGATATTGAATAAATAGGTTTAGGTGAAATATGAATAAATTATTCATATTAGATATTGAATAATTTATTTGGTATTTTTGAAAAAGTTTTAAAATACGATTTCGCTCGGACCCGCGCTTCCGCTGCGCCCATCGCCCAAAACCCCAACAAAAATGGTATCAGAGCGGGTCTGATGCTTCATCCATTACATTATTCATGCTTGATATATGATATTTAATCCAATTTATTGTTCGCACATGCATGTAATCTAGATATGTTTCTTTACTATTCAGTTTTACGCTAACAGAAAATGTAACGAAATTTAATAGTTAAATTAAGTTATATTTTATATAGGTAGAATTGAAATGTTTAGAAAATGATTTAGATTAAAATTCTGCATTGGATGTAGATTATAACTTTCGTAGGAAAATCCCCGCTTTTAAATATGGCTGTAAAGTAACGTGTATTGGATACATGTTTCTTGGTCCGCCTTGCCAGTACGGATGCAAATGATTTCTTGATGCTATAGTTGTATCGTGCCAAAGCTGTGCAGTTATGGTTGATGGTAGTTCATTTGCGCCGGTAGAACTTATATGATAAGAGACAAATTCAAGTGAAAGTGGAAATCCTGAACGTGCCAAAGTTGTCAGGACTACACCGGTAGCTTGAGTTTGTCATTGACAAGTTTAGCCTTGATACGCCTCCCTGTGAACGTGTCAAAGCTGTCACAGCGAGAAACGGTCTGGACCAAAACCAGGAGTCACTGGTGAGTGATTGACAAAGAGTTGTCTACCTAATGAATATACGTAGGCGAGAACGTGCCAAAGCTGTGAGTCGAAATATATTTATGAGATCTTACTCTCATTATGGAATTCGATTTAATAATTGAATTCCGTTGTCCGTTGGGGATTACGGTATTACGTAAAGTAGTGGGAGACACTGTTGAGTTTAAAAATCCATAACTTAAGCAGTGCGTAATTTTAGACCCGGCCAGGGTTCCGGTCGGAACCGGAACCGAACCGGTTGGAACCGGAAGGTTCCGGTTCCAGAACGAAAGGTTCCGGTTACGGAACCGAACCGGAATGGGACCGGTTCGGTTGGGGTTCCACCCCAACTCGAACCGGTCTGAACCGGTGGAACCGTACGGTTCCACCGGTTCGGACGGTTCTGGTTGGAACCGTAGGGTTCCAACAGGAACCCTACGGCCCCCAACGGCTACTAGCCGTTGGGGATGCAGGGAGCCGTTTGGCTCCCTGCCAAAAAAAAATAATTAAAAAAAAAAATTATTATATAAAATAAAAATTACAAATGTACCCCTAATAACGGTAATGAAACGGTTATATTTAAGGGCATTTTTGGTATCAAAAAAATTCTAAAATTCTATAAATAGGATTCATTTTTCATAATTTCATCACACCAAATTCTCAACTCTCTCATTTTCTATAAATCTCTTATTCTCAATCTTACTTCAATATAATTCTCTTATAATCTTATATTCTTATTCTCAATCTCAATTCATTTAGTTGTTAATTTGTTATCATTCGCATCGCAATTATTCAATTTTCTTATTTTTCTTCCTAATTTCTCAAACGAAAAATGGCAAGCTCATCTGAGAACATTATGTCAAATATGCCAACCCAAGAGAGCGACCCTAGTGTCAGTGCACAATCACGGAGAAGAGAAGTTAAGGCTCGGTCCTCAGATATTTTCAAAATTCATTTTACTTTGGAACGCCTAGAAGATGGTTCACAACGAGCAATTTGCAACTATTGTGGGGTTATCTATAAATTTTCTGGTGGATACGGCAATATGATCAAGCACATGGAAAAACATCATCCGGTTGAATTGGCATTGATACGACGCAGACTCAAATGGCCAGGTACGCATCATCTAGTAGAGGTACGAGTAGTGTTGATTTATTTAAATATTCTGATGCAAAAAATAGAGAAGAATTTGCGAAATTTACTTGTATGGCACATCTTTCTTTAAGCTTTGGTGAAAAACTTCATTTTACTAATTACGTGCATAATGCTTTAAACCATGCTGCATGTAGAATGACTCGAAACACAACAAAACGTCATATATTCAAATTATATAAAGATGATAAAATTATTTTAAATGAAATATTTAAAGAGATGAAATGTCGTATTTCTATATGTTCTGATATTTGGAGTGACCATTGGCAAACACACTCATACATAGGTGTTGTCACTTGTCATGGATTGATGCATCATTTACCATGCAAAAAAAACTTATTGCATTTAGAGTTTTTGATGACCCACATACTGCACAAAATATTTATAGAATGATGAAGGTAATTTTTGATGAATATGGTTTAGTAGAAAAATTTTAACAATTGGAGGATTTGATAATGCATCTGCAAATACTGCATCCATTAATGATTTAAAATCCTTATGTGAACCAAATTTAGGGGGTCGATTTTTTCATATTCGTTGTACATGTCATGTCCTAAACTTAGTGTGCAAGACGGTCTAAAATTATTATCTCATTTCCTTGATCCAATTAAAATGGCACTTACTGTATTTGGTCATATTCTCAAGTTAGGAGAGAATGGACCAAGTTTGTAAAATAAATGGTATTAAACTGATTAAATTTTCTAGAGATGTTCCAACACGTTGGAATTCTACTTATTTTCTTTTATGTCAAGCATTTCAATACAAAGATGCATTATGTAGTTTTTTTCTCAACATGTTCAAAATATCACACTTTATCCTAGTCAATGGGATATTTGTGAAATTTTTTTAGATATTTTAAGAGTATTTAATGATGCTACTTTAGTTTTTAGCGGTGTTTATTATCCTACAGCACATTTATTTCTTCTTGAGAGTTTGAATATTGTTGGCACTCTCGATGAGCATGTTGATAGTGACGACCCTAATGATCTTGTTTTGCTCGAAGCCATTACTGTTATGAAGGTAAAATGGTTGCATTATTTTAGAGAAATTCCTTTACTTTATCTTATTGCTGTTGTTTTTTATCCTAGATTTAAATTAGAAGGTTTGAATGGTGGTTTACAAGCTTACTATGGTTATTTAGGAATATTAGATGACATTGATATTACGAGCATAATGACGAAATTAAGAAGTGATTTAATTATTTTATTTAATGATTATATTGTAAGATATAACTTAGGAACATTAGGTCAATCTAGTAGTAGCGAACCGGTAATTCAAACAAGACTTAGCGCAGGGGATCGTTGGTTATTGCAACGAAATAAAAAATCTAGGGATACGACAACTAATAATCCTGAATTAGATAATTATTTATCTAAAAATTTTGAGTTTTCTAATGAAAGTTTATGCAGTAAAAATTTTAAAATCCTTGAATGGTGGAACCGGCATCAAAATATATATCATGTTTTATCTATTATTGCTAAAGAGATCTTGGCAGCACATATTTCCACCGTCGCGGTTGAGCAAGCCTTCAGCTTTGGAGGTAATATATTGGAAGCTAGGCGATCTTCATTACATCCAAGCACTCTAGAAGCAACAACTTGTGTGGATGATTGGACTCGAGCTGATCTGAGACAACAAGAAGATGCCCCCGATGATTGTGAAGATTTGTTCGATAATGCTTCTGCAACAAGTGCAAGCGGAACCGGAGCCGAAGGATCAACTGATAATGATGATTGATAATTGTAAGATTATAATTTACAAATGGGATATGTCTTAAACTTGTAATGGAACTACGTGAGCTTTGATTCCTCTCACCCTTGGAGGATACGTAGGCAACTTAAATTTTTAAAAATTTAAGCTCAAGCTCTTCAATGTAATAAATTTTTTTTATTTATAAATTTAATCTCATTTTTTTAATTAATAAATTTTTTTTATTTAAGCTTTGATTCCTCTCATTTTTTTTATTTTAATTATTAAAAAAAAATAACGGAACCGACCGACCCTGAACCAAACCGTTCGGTTCCGGTTCGGTTTTAGGTTCCGGTTCCACACTTGTGGGAACCGAAACCGGCCGGGTTCGGTTCGGTTCCGAACCTGAACCAAACCGCCGCTGTGTCTACGTAATTTATGGAATTTACTGCTTTCATTTTCTTTTATTCTATATTGTTTATAGAATTATACTTCTAATCCACTGCTATTTATATTCTTGAATATATTTCTGACTTTACTTATGGTTGCGTAGTTCTAGAATAGGTTCTAGAAAGACAGTAGACTTAGATATTGTTAAATTAGTTAAAACATCGGGAATATTGTTCCGATTTTCTTGAAAATCAAGATGGTTGTGACTTAGTTTCTAAGCCACGATAGGTAATCTAGATAGATATCTGATTTAGGATATTATTTTAGATAGAATTTTTTTCTTATGCAGTAAGAAATGACTTGAATAGTTCATGTCTCGAGATTCTTAACTGACATTAAGAAAACCCTTAAGTATTTGTTTATCTTTAATGACGTTTCTTGGCTTTTAGTGACTTTTAGAAGTCACGTGTTTGACACAGTTTGCTAATCAATTATTTGCAATCGTTGTGAATAATTGAACGCAAATTATAAAGCTAAAGAAATGAGATGTGTATAGTTGTGTATAGAGAATATCGATTCTCACGATACGACAACTACATGTATTGGATACCAGATCTCCCGTCTAGTTATTTAAAATAATGTTCAATAATTGTTTTGATATTTGATATCAGAACTTGTGACTATTGGATAGTTACTTGTTCTGTATAAACAGTTGTTACATATTTTAAAATGATTAGTAGTGTCATTGATGAAAGATGAACATTAAGAAATTATTTGGTAAAATATAAATGACTTAGAACCGTGCTTTATGAGATTTTTCCGTAAAAGCATTGGATGCTTGTTCCTTATGGTAAATGATGGTCTGATATGAGATCACACCACATATCATTAACCATTTAATGAATATTGTATTCAGGACATAATTAAATCTCATTTAACCGATGATTGTCATTGGACCACCGATTTATTAGACTAATACATTGGATGTATGTAGTTTAATAAATTAGAAATTACCTTAAGATAGTTTTCTATTCTTCGTAACTTAGTTAATGATTTGTCATGACTTAGTTATGTGTTTCTAATAGAGAACATATTGAACGTCTTGAATTGTTCAAGAACTGTCAATATGTTTCTAATGAAACTCGAATATAATATTTTGAATAGTTCAAAGATATTCTATCTGTAGTGTTGAAAACTATGAAATTCATTGCGCGTCTTTGAATTGTTCGAAGATGTTTGACTTGATCAACGCATGAATTTAAGGCAATTAGTTCTATAGTTATTTAATGAATATGATTTTTACTCAATATTAAACTTCCGCGATTCAATTTTGATGGAATTGGTCAGTGGAGTAATCAAATCTTATATGATTTGATTCGTTGATATTGAGTTACCGAATTAATTTTCAATGCTTTTGGGGTTATGCTCCAGTAACACTAATTCATCTCTTTAATTTAAGTTCCATTTGTTTCTACAGTTACATATATGATATGTATACTAGAAAATTCGAATCTTGAAAAGTTTAAGATTTGAGACTTTCTTTTGTATAATTGTTATATAATTGAAAGTGATTGTGCCTCAAGTACGAGTGAGAAGTTTATCATTTATTCTATTTTTGGAATATTGTATTTTATTTGATAGAATATCTTTTATACGATCCCGAGTAATAAAATTATTTTATTACTTGATATGTTAACATTGGATGTTGACGATTGTAGAAAGGATTTGACTTAGTGAAGTCAAATGTGAGAATGATAAATTATAAGTGGAAATAAATAATTAATAAGGTGAAAAGACCCTTAGACAACCTCTGTATAAGTACAATAGGATGTCAGAATCATTTACAAAGTATTTGATACTTAATGATTCTGTTGTTTTCTTATTGAAGAAAATTATCCTATAACTTATAATGGGAGCGATATTTGATATCGATTCCGAAAATTTCCATTGAACCATAGATCTAAGATTGTTCATTGCTTACTACGATCAAGTTTTGAACTTGATTAGGCTTTCGTTATGAATAGTTTATAAAATGTGCAAATTGTTTGCGCTGCAAAAGCATAGTGAGCTCGATGAAGGTTTGACCTTTATAGTATGACAGTGAGTAGGTTATACTCTGTAGTCCATTGTAGATTCTGAGGAAGCTTGTCTCCAGTCGTACTAATTGAACAATTTATGATATGTTGGTTAATATCGATATTGAACCGTGTGTTTTGGCTAAAGAATACAAAGTGGCGTTCTTAAGTGATTTCTTCGAATGAGAAATCCGTTGTGATTTCTTTGTTTGAAGAACTCATTCTAGAATGGCCCTAGAATTTGTTTTCTGCTAAGATCACAGTTTGATATACTAGCTTATGGTGCCTATTGTAGACTCATATAAGTTTTCCGGAAATTTGTGCTCTTTGATTTTGATATTAGTTTGATTATCTAGTTTTATCAAAATACAGAGAATACGTATTTGTCAGTAGGGTCAGTGGGAGCGTACAAATTTCTTTCTAGCATTATATATCCTAAGTTTTTTTCTCCGTGAACTAGTGGGAGTAGTCTATGATATATCTGATATAAAGTTTTATATGATATAAAGTTTTATATATGATATAAAACTAAGAGACTTGTGAGATACTTCCATTAGTCGCGTATTAGATATGATCTAATAAAGGACACTAAAACTATCTGTATGACAGTTAGTATAGTTGTTTGACAGTTAACGCGTCTTTTATGTATATAGTATTCACCTTTCGTAAAGGATGATTCCTTTGTCAAAAGAAAGATTGATTGGAATGTCTAGTCAATCTTATGCATCATAAGATGATGGCGTAATGAATACTATATTATGTGCGATTAAGATATCAATTTAATCGTAATTGTTACGAGTTATTTTGATATGTTGTAGATCATATGATGGGCCTTGGAACAAGTTCTCTGTTATTTATGAGATATCAAGAACGAGTTTCTTATACATGGAGAATTTAGTCAGTAACCATAGGTCAGATTAGTATTTATTCTAATTATGACATTAGATGGTCTATGTCATATAAAGTCTGAAAGATGCAGTGGGAGTGTCACAATTGATTCTACTAAACTAGTAAGTCAGTTGCACTTATGAAGTTGCAAAGTGACCTATTGATTAGAAGTGTTGATATTAGTTTTGTGCTTGCGGTTGTCTTCAAAGTATTTGGATTTGATCTCTAAATACATAGACAACTCAGAAGCTATAGCACAATACTGATATAGCATCTGAGTCATATTGATGTGGAATTTGGATTCTACAAAATTGAAGATGCTAGCTAAGGAAAAAGTTGGGTTTGTTGGACAGACTCGATTTGTTACACAGCAGTTTACTTGTTGGTGTCTACCTCTTGAGTGCTGTGAGCTCTTGAGGCCATTAGTATGCGATACACATTGAGATGTATATATGATACCATGGATTGACACTAGAGCAAGTGGAGAAATTGTTAGGGTTGGTGCTCCGAGTGCCAATCCGGATCGTATTTATGTCCGATTCATTAATACGAGCGGTTCAATTTTCCATAATATTACTAATTTTTACTGGTAGCACCCTTGTCTTTTATACATTATTCGATCTAATCTGATTACGATTAGATCGAAACTGAATCTGTTCAGTGATACGTGTATATTAGACAAAGACCCTAGGATTTACAATATAGTGCGCAGTTACAACGTAGTTTGTAATTGACATTGGGAAGCGCACTAAAGATGTATATCCTTAAATAAAGTTCCTGGTCAAGATTTACTAACACGGGTCGGTTAGTAAAATCCGCTGAGACCAGTACATGTCGTATATCGTGACTTGGTCCGATGGTTTATCCCAGTGAACCATGAGTCTCGGGAGACTCGTATAGACATGTAGGTGTTTATTTGATAAGACACTGACTAAACGACTCACTGAAGGTTTCCTAATAGATGGTACACCAACGTCAATAGGAACCTTCTCGAGTTGAGCGAGCATAGTGGTCCTTCGACTTGAGATACCACATGGGATATATGAGTTATCCTCCACACTTTGATGGCAGTCACGTCAACGATCTATCATGATCAGACCTCCGCCTGTTCGTTGGTGTGGACTGATGCTCATGATATCCATGCGTATCAAGATATGATTCGTCAGTCCTGTGTACAGGGCATAGGCATCCCACATGTTTTGATCTAGTAAATCCATGGCTGTGGTATAACTCGGAAACCAGTTCCGAGTGTTATTTAGAGATCGTAATTGAAAGTCGACTGTATTATACCGAACGGATTTGACGTTCTTATCTATATCCCAAGTATAATACGGATAGCCTGTGACGGAGGGATTATACGTATGCAATGACCTCGACTTGCATAGTTTAGCGAGATTATCCGTGGTCGTCATAATTCATGAGTGGGTGAATTATGGACACGAAATTGGATTTCGTGACGGATAAACCTAAACTTAGAGAGTCTCACAATATGAAGTGTACTCGTTGAGCACTTGGGCAACTCGATATGAATAATACGGATTATTCATAATACTTCACCGGATTAAATGAGTTAATTCGGATCGTTTAATCGGTTAAACGATAACACATGCATTAGGGGATTTTGTCTGATAATTATTGTGTATTTATATTTGATACATAATACGATTAAATACACATTAATTATTCGTCAAATGAGATTTTGACACATGCCATAAATATATATGTATTTGTTATTTATTGTAAATAAAATACATATATGTATGTTTATTAATTATTTAATCATTTAATTGTTAGATAATTAAATAATTGATTTTTTAATATCTTATCCAATTTGCCATTATTTGAATGATAAATGGCAAGATATTATTGGAACTTTTGGCATGACTTTATTACACTTTTGTTTGTCTAATTATGATTGGATATTAAAAGATGTAATTCATTTATTTATTTGATAAATTTTAAAAGACAAAATATGCCCCACTTTTCCTATATTTTCGTCCAAATGGGTTTTAAATTGAGAGGATTTGATTTTCTCTCTCTTGTTGTCTTCCATGGCTGCCGAACCCTCTCCAAAATGGGTTTTGAAAATTTGTTTCAAGAACTTGAAGATTTGAAGGAAAAAATTCAAAGAAAAAGCTAAGGATTTAGGGATTTAAAGGTAAGTCTTCAACTCCTTAAGCTTAGGAATTTAATTTCTTGTGTTTGATGACTTAGAAATATTCTAGGGTTTTCTTCAAATCTGAAAAATTGGGGCTTTGTGGTTTGGTGAATGGATTGGAAGTTAGTTGGCATGTGTGAAGTGTTATTGGAAGTGATTATTGTAATTATGTTCCAATTTGTTCAAATTATTGTTGGATAATTTTTGTTGCCATTCTAGAGTGTGATAGCCACTCTTATTATGCCTAGAATTGTTCTAGAGTCATTCATGTGTGGTGACTTTGAATTGTTGTAAGTTTTTGATTAATTTGTGATAAAATTGGATTTAAGGCATGTTTTGTGGACTGTTTTTCTTTACTGTTCAGACCTGGAAAATATTCTGTTTTGGTGATGAAAACATGGTCTTTAGAATGTTATGGATGTAATTTGGGTGTTGGCACAATTGCCGGAAAGTATTTCCGACTTGAAATAAGCGAAAACGGCCAAAAACGGCGTTACCGGGTGGATTTTAAGCCAACCGGGTGACGGCTGTCCAAACCGTGAATCCGTCACTGTTCGGGCAGCCCATGAACTGCCCCGACACTATTGGATCTGACCTGGGCAGTTTCCATAAGTGTCGGGTAGTCGGTTCGGTCAAAAACGCATTTTAGGCCATTTTACGGAAAAACGGTTTTCGTAAAAGTTTCACGAGTTTTCACCATATTTATGTTGATATTTGATATTGAATAAATAGGTTTAGGTGAAATATGAATAAATTATTCATATTAGATATTGAATAATTTATTTGGTATTTTTGAAAAAGTTTTAAAATACGATTTCGCTCGGACCCGCGCTTCCGGTGCGCCCATCGCCCAAAACCCCAACACTCACCACTCATGTTATCATCATTAATCCTAACTAATTCTAACATGCCAGGCTCTCATCCAACTGGTACCATTTTTCCCCTCCACACATATACTTGCTGAATTGGAGGCTTCCCACGCATTTTGGCTGTAACTAGGGATGAAAATAATACTCGTGAGGATGGAGGCCTGTAGAAACAGAATACTCAGTTGCAGAATAATATTACCGTTGACCAGGAAACTAAAAACGGAACTGGGTTGAGTCGCGAAATAGATCGCTCTCTTTCAGATGTTTCGCGGATTTGCCCAGAAAATTGTGCTAGTAGTAATCGGCCCTGACATCCCCAGGATAAAACAGGCCAGCAAATCTCTGTCTCAATCGATTAGCACAGAAATCCGATTGGTATGCTCACACCCAACATAAAAACTATTGCTCGGTATCAAGGATAAAAAGCGAAGAATAACAAAAGGAATCTTGTTTTTTTTCCAACAAGAAAGAATAAAAACCAGAAAACTAGTAAGCAGTAAAGCACAATTTGTATTTTTCCAGAGAGGATTTTCTATAATGTTGTAATCTGTTTTTTGTGAGGATGAGAGCAGCACTGTTTATATAGGGAGGAAAATTAGAACGTAAGGTTCGCTTGTGGAGCAGAACGCTTATTCTGGCAGTTCCGAGCAAGATGCCCTAGTTTGCCACAGTTGTAGCATTTGAACTAAACATTTTAATTCTTGAGGAGGGTTGTTTGCTTGTTCTGGTTATTTTGGATTTTTTGTTGAGGTTTTGGTGATTATGGTTTTTGTTGTTCTTAGGGGGAAACTTTTTCTTTCATATTTTATCATTAGGTTTCAGGACTACTGATGCATGTTTTTTTATTGTTAGACACAACTAAGATCTCTTCTTTTTGATCATGTTTGCGGCTTATTCTTCTATGTGAAGGCGGTAATAAGATTTTCTAGCGAAAATTCCTTAGTTTTATGCTAAGGGTACCTTTAAAATCTTTCCAGGATGAGGTAGTTTATCAATTATAGCAGCTACTTGGAATTGTTCATATAGAGTCATACCCTCAAATATAATCTCATGGGCTATTTTTTGTAGTTCATGAGATTGAGTTTCTACGGATTTATCATCTACCGTTTGGTACCTAAGGTGGTGACTAACAACATATTTTTTAGACCCAACCTCTTCAGTATCATATTTATTCTGAAGGACCCACATCTTTAGCAGATTTTCTAGAACTATATATATCATATAATTCATCAGACATACCATTAAGAATATTTTTTGCATATAAAATCATTCTCTTCTCAATTTTCATGTTCCTTAATTTGGACTACGGTAAGATCATCAGACAATACAAAAGTTTGCTAACTTTTTGACAGTGAGGAAAAATATCATATTTAATCTCCAAGATTTAAAGTGAAATCCTTGAAACCGAAATGGTTTGTTCAAATCAATAGCAGCTGAATTAAAGGCAATAGTGTTCATTGCAGCAGTAGCAGAAGCAGACATGGCAGATATATACGTCTTAAAATTATAAAAACATAATACTCAGTTGCAGAATAATATTACCGTTCACCAGGAAATTAAAAACAGAATTGGGTTGAGTCGCGGACTAGGTCGCTCTCTTTAAGATATTTCGCGGCTCTGCCCAGAAAATTATGCTAGCAATAATCGGCCCCGACGTCCCCAGGATAAAACAGGCCAACAAATCTCTGTCTCAATCGATTATCACAGAAATCCGATTGGTATGCTCACACCCCACAAAAACTATGGCTCGATATCAAGGATAAAATCGAAGAAGAACAAAATGAATCTTATTTTTTCAACAATAAAGATTAAAAACCAAAAACCAGTAAGCAACAAAGCACAATTTGTATTTTTCCAGAGAGGATTTTCTATAATGTTGTAACCAGTAAGCAACAAATTAGAACGTCAGTCAATATTCAATAACCAAAATAAAAACGTTGAAACAGTGACACCACTGTTACAAAATTAATTTTCCCATTTAAAAAAAATTATAATTTACAAAATAAATGAATAAACTGTTACATAAAATAAAAGGGCAAAACTGTTACAATTTCTTTTATTATTTTTGAAAAACTTTAATGTATTTTCTCCAAAAACAATATATATACACCTGCACCCGTCCCGTACCAACCGAAAGATGGACGGCGATGGTGGCGGTGCGCGCTTGTGTGTGGAGAACCAACTTTGGCCTAGCTCCTCACCCTTCCACAAAAGTGGGTACCCATTGGGGCCCAAACCCACTTCACAACATAACACCTTATAAATAAAAGTTTGTTGTTGTATCTTCCCATTATGGGATAAGGTGTCAAAGCTAAAGAATAACTCCCTAAAAAAAATAAAATTTGTAACATAAACAAAACTTGTAACTTCCCAGTTAATTTTGTAACAATTTTTTTCAAAATCAAAACATGTAACTTTCTCTTATTAAATTCACATTTACAACAGGGCCCGCGGTGACCCGGTATATTAGGGGTGGGTAAGGATAATTTTGTATACGTGTTGGTTGGGCGGGTTGGGTACGAGTATTAGAATCCCCGTTCAAATAGAGGTAAAATTATCCCGTGAACGAAGACCTGCACGGGGGCCCAGTACGTTAGGGGCGGGTAAGGGGATAATTTAATACTTGTTGACTGAACGGGAAGGGTACGAGTATTGGCATCCCCGTACCATACTCGGCCAGTTGCCATCCCTAGCTATAACTTATTGCTTACTTCCCATGTAATTTCGCAGACCCATTTGAGACCAGATCTCTGTCCCTAACATTGCCTCCCTCCGAAACACAGGACTTGTCCCTAAGTCCAGAATTAGAGAATGTTGGTTGATTATCTTACTACTTCCCAAGTGGCTTCTTCCAAGGTCTTGTTCTTCCATTTGATCAGCCATTGATAAACTTATTGACCCCTCATTTGAACGATTCTTCTTGGATAGAACTGTTAGGGTTGGTGCTCTGAGCTCCAATTTCTTATGTATTTCCCTGTAAATACTCTTGTATATATTTTATTAATGAATAAAATAAACAGTTTCTGTAATATAAATTCTTTTATTATATGGTAAAGACGTAAATGACCATCGAGTGATTGGTTATGATACAGTTGCAAAAGCGTCGCAACTGACATTGAGCAGTATCATAACAGTATCATATTTTAACTGTTCCTAGTCATGGTTTACAATTACTTGGTCAGTAAGTAAACCTGTTGAGACCGATGCGTGTAGTATATTAGAATGATGGATTCTATTGGTTTCTCAATGAACCATGATTCTCGGGAGACTCATATAGACACGTAGGTATTTATATCGGATAAACACTGAATGACTCGCCGAAGATTCTTAATAGATGGTACACCAATGTCAATAAGAATCTTCTCAGGTTGAGTGAGTATAGTGATCCTCCGACTTGGTACCACTGTGGATGTATGAGGTATCCTCCACACTTTGATGGCAGTCACGTCACCGATATATTTAGATCAGACCTCCGCATGTTCGTTGGGTGTGGACTGATCCTCAGGATATCATGTGTGTATTAAGATAGGATCCGTCATTTCAGTGTACAGAGCATAGGTATCAGTTATAGAATTAGCAATCTGTTAAATCAATTGGCCCATGGTATACTGTAGAAATCAGTTCTAAGTGTTATTTAAGAGATTACAAATAAAATCGTCGACGAGATTATACCTAAAGAGATTTGACATTTATATCTATATCTCTGGGATAATTCGGATACATCTGACGGAATGATTATACGTATGCAGTGACCTCGACCTGTATGGTTCATGATTTTATCCGTGTTCGTCATAATTTACGGGTGGGTAGATTATGGACACGAAATTGGATTTCATGACGGATATGCCTGAACCTAGAGAGTCTCACTAATGAGATATACTCGTAGGGCACTAGGGAATTTTATTTTTTATAAATAATACTGATTATTTATAAGTCGTTTAACGGTTAAACGAAGATACATGCTTTTGAGATCTTTCGGCCATTTATTAAATGTCGAATTCTGATATTGACATTTAGTATTAATATATGTATTTTGATTATTTAATGTAAATATAATACATATATTTGATATATTTATATTTAATTATTTGATTATTTAAATGTTAAATAATTAAATTAATTAAATATTAAATATCTAGTTTACTTTATTAATTAAACTAAATGACTTATTTTAATTGGTTTTCATGGCCAATTTTGATTGGTTTAAATGGCATGATTTAATTGGATATTTTGTGATAAACATTAATTTTATTAATGGTTTTACACCACAAATATTAATTAAATCATTTTCCAATTTATTGAAATAAAATTGAAAATACTTGGCCTATATTTTCTTGTAATTTTCGGTGATTTCAAAAATATATAAAGGCCATTTTTTTATTTTTTGTTTCAATATAAGAACCCTAGAAAATAAAATACAAAGTGAGAAAGAGAGGAAAAGTGAAAGAAAGAAGAAAAAAGTGCAATTTTTGGAAATTTGGTAAGGATTTTCTTACTTTCTTCTTCTTGAAAATTGTTTCTAAGACCATAAGCTTCAACATATGTAGCTTAGTTTCTTCTATACTTTCTTATGGATGTGTTTTGATAATTGGGAGCTTGATTGAAAGATGGAAGCATGTATGTTTATTTAGAATGCTTAAAATTGTTCTTTAAGCTTTCTTTTTGCCATATTGATGGAAGTTGCCATTATAGAGTTACTTAGTCACTCATGATTGACCTATAATTGTTCTTGAGTTGTTTCATGATGGTGAGGCTTGTTTGGTGTTGTGGGAATTGAATTAAAGTATTGAATTTGATTAATTTGGTATTAATTTTGTTAATTTGTGAAATTATAAAATTAGGGTTTTTAATCTTCACCAAATTTGGGTATTTTCATATATGTGATGAGATTTAATGTATATATGATGTATATTAAATTTGGGAATTTTTGGATTTGATCTTGCATGTTTTGAACAAAAAGGATCAAATTGCAAATTCTTGAAAGTTTAGTGACCATTCGGCAAATTCTGGAAATTCGGTTTCTATGAGTTGCAAATTGTATTTTCATGTATTAGACATGTATAAATCATTTTGGGATTGATTTGGAATCAATTAGAATTGTATTTGACAATTTTGGACTAAAATGATAAAAATACAAAGTTTTGGGGCTAAATGGTAATTACTGAAAAATATGATTTTTGGGTAAAAATTTCAATTTTTAAGTATTGTGTAATTGAAATAAATTAGTTTATTTTAATTACCCAAGAAAAATTATTGAAATCGAAAATTTTTGATTTTCCACGTTCCGCTGCGTTTACCCGAATTACCACAAAAAACCCCAACAAGAACTGTCTCAGGTTCTATCCTACCACAATATTCTTTTTCCATTTCCATAGGTAATTCTGACTGCAACCAATTAGTTCCTAAAGCTTTCTTTAGTTGAGACGCATGGAAAATGGGATGAATCTGGGAACCTTGAGGAAGCTCTAACTTGTAGGCTACTGCTCCCACCTTCTGTGGAATTTTAAATGGCCTGTAGAATATGGGTGCCAACTTGGCGTTAACCCTTCGGGTCACCGAGTTTGCCTGTGAGGATGCAATTTCAAATACACATACTATCATTCCATAAAAGAAATGTCTCTCCGATGAGCACCAACTGTCTTTTTCATTTTATCTTGAGCCTGATGCAAATTGAACTTCAATTGTTGAATCACCTCATCCCTTTCTAGTAGATCATGTGCCTCCACTTCAACAAAAGACTTTTCTCGAACATACTTACAAAGCACAGGTGGTCGTTCCCGTATATTATCTCAAAAGATGACTTCCCAGTAGCTACTTGAAAGTTGGTATTGTACCAATACTCAATGTATCCATTTAGACCAATGATTAGACTGTTCTGATGCAAAACACTTGAGGTAGGTTCTAGACACCTATTAAGGACTTTGGTTTGGCCACCGATTTGCGGGTGGTATGCTGAGCTCATTTTTAGTTTTATGCCTTGCAATTTAAACAACTTCGTCCAAAAATGACTCAAAACAACGGATCTATAGCACTTACTATCGACTTCGGAATGCCAGGTAACCAAACCACATCCTTGGCAAACAGTTCTGCCACCTTCTTGGTAGTATAAGGATATTGAGTAGTGAAAACAACCCATACTTGGAAAGTCCATCCACTACCATCATGATCACCTCAAAACCCCTGATTTAGGTAAATCAGCGATGAAATCCATTGCTATATCTTCTCATATAGCATTCAAAATTGGTAGTGTTGTAGTAGCCCTCCTAGGGCCGTGGTTTGATATTTTTATACTCAGCCACAAAATGATAAATATCTTTTTTTTTCATACCACTCTAGTATACGTTATCGGCCAAATGTCTATAGGTACGGAAAGCTTCAGAGTGTCCCACATAATTGTATCATGAAATTCGCAAATGAAAGTCGTGAATTTATAACTACGACTAAGTGATGTTTGTAAAATAGCAACTTTCCACATATATAAAAGCCAGGATGGGCCAGAGTGTCCTCCTCGATAGGCATGGCAAGCAGACCCAGACCCGGCCCGGGTCCGCATGGACCTGGACGACCCAGGTCCGGATAGACCCAGATCCACAAAAAAATTTGCGGATCCGGGTCTGTATTACACAGACCTACAAGTTACCGGGTCCGGGTGTTTCCGGACCCGGGTACCCGGGACCCGGTATAAAAAAAAATAAAATAAATAAAAATAAAACAAAAACAAAAACAAAAACAAAAACTTAAAAGAAATTTATCTCCATTTTAAAAGAAACTTACAAATTTTCCTTCTTCATGCTAGCATTTATTGTTTTATTATACATGTGGAAATTCTTATTTTACGGCTTGTAGATGAGTTTTTAGATGATTATATTTTACACACGCACTTAATACATGTTAATGGATGTAAAAACAGGTAGAGGATCTGAGGATAATGGTGGATTAAGAGATAGAAGTTCAAAATAAGCATGTGTACCCATGAGCTTAAAAAACGAAAAAAAAACAATGGAGTTGCGGATCCCGGGTCCGGGTATACCAGGGTCCATTCCGGGTATACCCGGGTCTGGACCCGAAAGCGTTTTACCGAGTCCACTACCGAACCCGGGTCCATTCAAGAGCTTGCGGATCCGGACCCGGGTCCGTACGGACCCGGATCCAGATCCGGAAATTGCCATCCCTACTCCTTGATCACTCCTACTAACTGTCTCTATTTTGGGTCCTCACAAATTGCCTTTATCAACAGCTCTTTAGCATCCCAAACTGGAATAATAATTACGACTATAACTCATTCGTCCTGAATTCTGGATAATGAGTCTGCTGCTCTATTCTCTCTACCCGGCTTATAAATGACCTCAAAATTATATCCCATCAATTTAACCATCTAATCTTGTTGGTATGGGTTGGAATTCTTCTATTTCAAAATGTGCTTTAGACTTTTTTGGTCAATATAAACTTTGAACCTTCTCCCGAACAAGTATGGTCGCCAACATTGAATTGTTAAAACTAAAGCCATGAACTCTTTCTAGTAAGTAGACTTTACTAAAGCTTTATCTTTCAATGCCTTGATGAAGTAAGCCAACATCTATAATTCTACATCAATACAGCCATAATACCATGCCCTAAAAAGTCATATTCAACGTGGAAATTGAGCGAAAACTTCAGGGTGCCTAAAATTGGAGTTAAGATCAGTTGCTGGTTGAGCTCATCAAAGGCTAATTGAGCTTCTTCATTCCATATAAATTTATCCTTCTTTAGAAGCTCCGTCAAGGGATCGTAATCTTGCCATAGTTCTTAACAAATCGACGATAATACCCCGTTAACCCTAAAAGCTCTCTAACTACTTTCACCGAAACGGGCTTAGGCCACTAAACCACATTTTTTATCTTCTCTAGATCAACCGCTACTCCCTCATTGCTAATTACATGTCCCAAGTAATTAATAGATTTCTGACCGAACTGATATTTCATCACATTAGCTACAAAGTGATTTTGTTCTAGTGTCCAAATGAAGATTTTCAAGTGACTCAGGTGATGCTCTCAACCATCACTATAGACCAATATATCATCGAAGAATACGAGAACAAACCTTCGCAAATAAGGGCGAAAACTATAGTTCATCGTGGCCTGGAATATTGCCGGAGCATTAATTAAGCCAAACGACATCACCACGAATTCATAGTGACCCTCGTGAGTTCTAAAAGCTATCTTGGATGAGTCCCCCTACTTTACCCGAATTTGATGGTATCCGAAACGCAAATCGATTCTCAAAAAATACTGCGCCCCAAGAATTTCATCCAGAAGCTCCTCAATTACAGGAATATGTTATTTAATGGGTATCGTTATCTCGTTCATTGCCCTATAATCCACATTCAACTCATCTTTTTTCTTAACTAGAATTACCAGACTTGAATACGGTGAATTACTTGGTTGTATAATGTCACATCCCAGATTACTAGATATGACCAGCATGAGACAGTGATACTATCTCCATAAGCCTCTGATTTGAACATGCACAACGTGACATGATCTATAAATGAACTGTCTGATTCTGAATACATGCATGTCTGTTATATAAATACACATGAGATACATGAAACATATTTATTACAATTTGATTTATACGTGAACAAATCATTTGGCTTGATGGCCTATCATGTCAAATATATAAACATGTGGACCTGTGACACTGTGTTCCTAATGAATGCAACTGGTATCCATCTTCTCCAAAGCTTGTCCTCTGCATGCATGTAGTTCTGCAACACAAAGCTGAAAGTGGAAGAGTAAGTCGTATGAACGACATAGTGAGTGAATACTGAAAAGTTTAAGCATAAGTTAATATAACTTGTACAAATGAATTTGCTTTATAAATCCTGAAACTTGACTCGTAAGCTTATGAAATGTAAATCGTAAATATTGTAACACATACCGTAAATCATATACTGTAACATGGAAGTTGTGACGATAACTGAAAGATCATGAATACAACCGTAAACATGGATTTGCAAACTAAATACATGAATTGAAAATTGTACACTGTAAACGTGTCTGTGAATTGTAAACATGACCTACAAACTACAACATGCACTAAAAACTGTAACATGCATTGAAACCCATTAACATGATTATAAATGGTAAAATGAATCATGGACTGAAAACTACAAACATAACAGTAATCCGTAAGCATGACTTGTAAATTGTCAACATGTCTTATAAATTGTAAACTTAACCAATAACTGTATTTTTGATTTAGAAACTGTAAACATGATTTGAAGCTGTAACTGTGGACTGCAAACTGAAGACTTCAATTATAATCAAGGACAACCAACCATAACATGAATTGAAAACTGTAACATAAACTGAAAGGTGTAAATATGAATCATAACTGTAATCGTGAACCTGTAAACTGATAACATGGTCTAAAACTATAAACGTGAACTAAAACGGTAAAACATGAAAAACTATCAAAATTGAAAGATTACATATGTAACGATAAAGATTGGGACGTCTCCCCCATATCGCCTTAGGTATCAGGATTCAACCATCGCCCTTTGTATGCTTGCATATGTTAAAAGCCATGAAAAAGTCACCGGTATTGTAACCTGAGGGCGTGTAACCTACTTAACGAGACCTAACACCGCATAAGCACGAAAAGCTGAACGTGAACATGAAGTAGCCTAAGAGGGTTTCCAAAGAACCATTAGCCAAGTTGAAACTGAAGTTGAGGGGACGATACTTTACTGGTGTTTTGAAAATACTTATTTATTTGTATTTGAGAACATGTAATTCATATACTGTAAAACATGAATTTAAATTATAAATATTGAGAAATCATGAATTGTGAATCATGAAACATAAACTGTGAACATGAGCTGTAAATCAATAAGACTAAGCATGAAACATGAACTATAATTCATGAAATCATACTATGTAGACCATAA
Organism: Zanthoxylum bungeanum; assembly: GCA_019454045.1. Classification (NCBI taxonomy): domain Eukaryota; kingdom Viridiplantae; phylum Streptophyta; class Magnoliopsida; order Sapindales; family Rutaceae; genus Zanthoxylum; species Zanthoxylum bungeanum. The sequence goes on from SKCR01015658.1 coordinate 38,781, forward strand.
ACCCTAACAAATAAAAAGTGAATCATGAGCTGACACGTAAGCTGTAAAATCGTGACGTGTGAAAACGTAAACTGTAAACTTGACATGTGTAACATAAATTGTAAACTGCGAAACGTGAATTGTAAGCATGGCTATAAAACATAAACGTGAATCATGGACTGTGAACTTTAAAACATGACTGCGAACTGTAAAACATATGCTGTAATCAGAAAATTATGACACTTGAACTGTAATTCGTAAATTGGAAGCTGAAAATCGTGAACTGAAAGCATATAAATAATAAATTCAGGATTAAAACCCAATTCATACGAGGGGATTGAGTTCTAATTAATCTAAATTACTAATTATTAAAAAAAAAAAAAACCAATTTTGCATCATTATTCTTGAAAAATTCTTGTATTGAATGATAATATCACATCATCATGTAAAAACTCAATCATATATTACCACATGTGTTAAATAATTAAAAAAAATCAAATAAATAATAATTTTATTTAATATAATTTTTAAATATCATATAATTATTAATTAATAATATGCTAATAAACAATTTCTCTCCTGGGGCTTTCCGATAAGATTAATCTTATGAGGGCCCACAGTAACGTGTCATGAAATGGAGTAATGTCGGTTAAATTGAAACGTGTCATGTGACTATTAAGCCACCGCCATGCAAAGGTGGCAAAAACTGCGTGATATGGCGCTGCCACGCTCTCTATAAACGTTCAGCTTTTGTCTTCTCCCATCCACCACAGTTTCAGTACATTCTCATCCACACCACTAACAGCCACTAAATTTCTGTGCTGTACAAAATAACCTCTGTATTTCGATTATGGAATCCCAAATGGCACGTCCTCATGGCCAGAGCCAAGAGCAAGAACACCAAATTAGTGGGCACCAAATGGGTAAGTATTGTGAAATATTGTGTGAGATACTTTTGTTTTTATAAATGGTCATTAGTGTTTGTTGGTTTAATTTTGTTGCAGAAGGTGAAGATGAGCATCACCATGAGAATAAATCGGTTTTGAAGAAGGTGAAAGCAAAGGCAAAGAAGATAAAGGACACCCTCACAAAACATAGCCAGGGTCACAATCATGATCATGATCATATTCCTGATGATCATGATCTTGATGAAGATGATGATGATGAGGAGGAAGAGATGGTTAATGACCCTGAAATTCATGGTGCCCCAAGTATGTTCAGCTTTACTTTTATTATATCTTGAACTTTCTTCATATAATTACGCATATCAATTTGTGAAATTTTACAGTATATGACTCCGAAGTCATTAAGACTGTTGGGACAGTGGAAGCTTCCGGACAATCAGGGATCAATGCCGGAAGATCAACGGCTCCGGCGGGAACCGGGAAGCCTGGAGCTGGAAGCCATGCTTATGAGCAAGAGGAAAGTAAGGGTCAGCATCCAAAGGTTGATTTAGGATTGACGTCAGTCATGGGTGAAGCTCCTAAGGCATCACAGAACACGCCTGTGTCTCATACTGGTATTGAAACTCATAACAGCAGTGACCAGGACCCAATAAGAACATTTGTTCCTGGTCAAGAGGAACATCTGGGGCAGCCAAAAGTCAACTTGCCAAGACCAAAAGGAGGCACTGCCCCAAAGGACACCCCTGGCAAAGGTAACTGTAGTATATGTTCATCAATAAAGTTATTTTGCATTTGATTTTGGTGATTAAATTGGATTTTCATTGTCTGTGCAAAAATGTCAACAGGCGTCAAAGAAGCAGGAATTAGCCCAGTTCTT